>JAUTDX010001360.1:0-77654 GCA_030844895.1 Ambrosia x helenae | reverse complement strand
TTTTTTTTTAACTTATATGGGCTAAGGCTTTATAAGTATTGGCTAATGGACTAATGGTTAACTTATCTAAGTGGGCTAATAGCTGCTAGGCTTGAGTTTTTGATTTTCGAGTTATAATGAGCCTAACAAATTGTCCCCACTTTTAAGGTTCTACATATCACGCACCCCTATACAATGGTAGATGGAGATTGTTTTTGACGAGGTAAATAATTAGGTTAAAAGAAGAAGGATCAAAATAAATTGGTTAAAATGGGTACCAATTCACACTTATCTAGTCAGTGATAATTGGAGAACATTCAAGTGGTAATGTAAACTAGTGTTAATCAGATAACAAGTGAAGTTGTATTATAAATAGGTGATAAGTGGATTAAATAAAGTTATAATATAAACGTTGATAATCGGCTTAGTGTGTTGCATTAGCTTATGTAATAATCAATATTTTGTTAAAATATACAAAATGACATACCATATATATATACTAAATAAAAAGAAAAGTAATAATGTAAAAAATCAGATAACACAAGAATGGAAAAGTTCTATTATTTTTACTTCAAATAAAAAACATTAAAGGTTGTTGTTGTGGGGCCACTGTCAGCCTTTTCAAGTTTGTAAAGCTTCATATATTAAAAATAAAATAAAACATTTTCTTTTAGTTCATCTTCTACAGCTGATCCCTGCTATTATCTCTGCAAACCCTTCGCTCAACGGAAAAAAAGGAAAAATATATATTATATTTATTTAAAAAATGTGCCCTCTAAAAATTAGGCCCGGGCCGGGAGTCCTCCCCGCACCCCCTCATAACCGGCCCTGGCTCTTTGTGTTCCCAATGCTCCACTTGATCTGGGAATGATTTTCTTATCTTGCTAAATGCTCCCCAGCCATTAAATTTTACTCCCTCCATCCCAATTTAAATGTCTTAGGCCCACAAACACACATATTAAAAAATCTTTTGTTTGTATGTTGTAAAATGACAATAATATCCTCAAATCTTTGATTGTGTTTTGTCTTTTATGGGCAAAACTGGAAATTGCATTTCTATTTTGAAAATGGGCATTTAATTTGGGACAAACAAAAATGGAAAGATGGACATTTAAATTGGGACGGAGAGAGTATATGTTAGATTCTTTTTTTTATATATCTCTTTATTTTTGTTGTTTATTCTAAGTAGTTTCAAACACTTTCGAACTTCTTGACAGAGGTGGCAGGTGACATTGGTGGTGACTTTGGTTTCAATATCGGTAGTGGCTTGGGTTATGATGAGTTGAACGTATTCTTCGACAATTGATGAGGATGGCGTGGCAAGGACGGTGGATGGTAGGTTTTAACCTGCAACCCACCTTGCAGCCATGTTTTCTGGAAACTCTGAACCATTGAAAAGCACACTTAACAAAGATAATGACTCGCCGCCTCACCTTTTGTTTTTGCTTTCTTCTTTTCATACTTCACATCTGATTTATATAGTAAAAACATGCACTTTGACATACATTAGCATATAGTGTTAAGGCGTTCAATCAAGGTTGTTCCATTTCCACATCACCAATGCTCTTGATTCGAGAGGTAATCATGACCAAAATTGTGTGTTATTGAATGGTGCGTGACCTATATTGTTTTTCTTTGAATTAATTTTTATTTAGGTTATTGACTGCTTAGGCATTAGTATTATGGTGAGGTTGCAGGTGGTTCCAGATCACATTTTACATAACGCGTACTTTATGTTATGATCGAGGTGTGCAAATCGGCGTAACAGGTCAGCTTTCTTCGCTGAATACATTGTATTAACTTTGTTGCTAAGTTTGTTGTCCAAACTTTTTGGCTATTGTATTGTTTTGTAGCTCATGGAAACCTATATAACTGATTTTTACACTTTATTGTTCATGTCATTGAAAAATGGACCCAATCTTAACATGATATAGGTTGACTTTTTAACATATCAAAAAATCATGTAGGTTGACTTTTTAATATATTGGATTATAGCTGTTGAAGTGTTGCTTAAACAAGTATATGACGGAAAGGTCGGTTCGTTTATCAATACATGTTTTTTCTTTCTTGACTTATATAACATGTTGGGTCAAACTTTTGCTTTGTGTGTTGTCAAATATTCTATTTTAACACTGTAGAGCAGCAACGGTTATCATCCATATTAGTGTCCTCTTCCTCATCTCTGGCCATGTTTATAGATGTGGGCCAACAATAGAGAAGTCAAGAGGTTTGATCAGCAATTAGATCATCTAGCAAGAACAAGGGTAATGAACATAGGCTGTGACCATTTGTGGTGTTTACAAACCATATAGTGGCATGTGTTTTGAATAGTATCCTAGAACTTTTCTAGTCTCTTTAACGTTTAATTGTAACATGACATTTAAATTGATTGATTTGGTTTTTAATTTTTGGAAACATTACAGTTTTTGATTAAATGCATATTAGATCAAATTATGATAATAATTGAAGATTTATATCTAGGTTGTAGTTTCAACACCTTATGATGAGTTTCATGCTGTAGTGCTTAGTGTGCTCAAGTAAACTAAATGCTATTAGCCTCTTTAAATTTTTTGTTTTGTTAAGGTTTTTGGTGTATATATGATTACTAAGATGAGTGATTGAGTATGACATTAATTTATTGCCTTATTGGTATCATTTTCAATATACTATTGTTTTCTTTTATGGCAGGGACAAAAGTGGAAGGTCTACTTTCATTTAGTTTGGGAATAGGCACCATGTTTGTATATATGGAGTGTGGGTAAGTATAATGTGGACTTTCATTGTTCAACATTAGTCCATTACTATTGTTCAGTTTTAAATTATAATTTATTTGGTGTGCATGAAAGTCTTAGGTAGTAAACATGAAAGTCTCAGGTTTGATGATCTTGGGTTGGATTTTTCTTTGAAGTACAGGGCTATATTATTAGTATAGGGAAATCATGGATCTGGGTCATCTCTTTAACTCAAGTCATTGCAGATGTAGCTGATAATTTTAGACACTGTTTGCGGTTAGATGAAAGAGTAACGATGTAAATGCCGATGTAAACATGGCAAGTTATGTGTACTGTATTTGATCTAAATACCTTATGAAACGACACATTTGGTTGGTTTTATACATAACGACAAAAAGCTTATCTAAATGTATCTGTACAAAAACAAAAACAGTCGCTAGCTTCTCCCGCCGCAACGCGCGGGTGACGCTATCTAGTTACTAACTAACTAAAAGCCCAAACGGTTGGACTACCCACCGTCCACTACCCTATAAAACCCCAAACCAATGGTTGAAAAAAAAACCACAAACCTTCCCTTCAAGTTTCACCAAACCGTGCATATCATCCTTTCACTAACCCACGTTTGAAAATGACAAGGTGGAACGAAGAAAAAAATCGCACTATGTATGACCTAGATTGAAGTAAAAAAACAACCCGCCATGTCGAGGGTTAATTTGGCCACATGTGCCACAAGAGTTTAAGAACTTGGTCGGTCGTTCAAACCGAACCAACGACTCACTAAACCACAAGATGACCGTCCTAAAAATTAAATGTCTGCATTTCGAGACGCATTACCAAACAATTCTACGTCAACTCCCCCAATACCCGCGAGCACGAGGCTCTTGAACACGCCAAAATAGAGTACGAGTTTAATGGCTACACACCATTTTCTCACTTATCGGCGTGACATTTATTCGGGGAGCTAGGATTGGGTTTTTTTATCTGTTAATGTAATGTTTTTTTTTATGTTTAATGTAATGTTTCATTATTATGTTTTAATGTAAAATTTTTTTATCTATTAATGGAATGTTTTTTTTAATATATATTATTTTATGTGTCTAAATAATAATTGAAAATTAACTTAAAACACATCAAATTAAAATATTAATTGAAGCTTACACACATATAAATTAAAACACATTTAAAGCATCGAACACCTCGATTACCAAGGAAAGACTCCGGAGATGTCAAGTCACAATCATTGTCACTACCGTCAAACCTAGCATCCTAATTGTGACGTCTGAAGTCTGGAGATGGACAATAGGTTTCTTCGTTGTAGGGTTCTTCAGTGTACTTCTCGCTTGGGTCGGTTTGGTACCTTTCCACCCAACTAAGTATTTCTTGTGTTGGATGAATAGTTGTCTCAACAGGGTTTGCGGGGAGTTTCATTGGGTCTCCCCAATTGGTAGCCCTTGACCTTGTAGTTGAGCCATGGTTTGCTCATAAAGCAAGTTTAGCTCATTGTCGGTAGGTTGTTCAAACCATGGATATAAGGTTTCCTCACAGTTTGAATGTGGTGGACAGGACACTTGAGTCAGTTCATGGTAGACGGATTGACTTGGAGGGTTGACGAAGCTGGTTATAAGGGTTTTAGTGGCTAGTTTTATGGAGCACGTGTTGAATGTCGATGAGAATATCGCCTAATAATCCGAGGTCCGGTTGCTTCACTCCGACTATAACTAGTACTCATTTTTTTACAATTCGTTCAATTGTGTTTTACTACTCTTTTCTTAAAAGTTTTGGTATTTATATGCACGTAGGGGTATGAATGACTTCAAGGTCCCTTATTTAAATTATTAATGATATAATGTGAAACAACTTTCGAAATTAACATTCATCATAATATTTAAACTTACAAAAAACAACATAGACACAACACTAACATACCAATACATAAAATAATAAATACAAACGAACATAGACATACATCAATTCTAACAAATAACAAAACAAAATGGCATATAGTATTTCCTCCAATTTGAACCTGCACCTGCAAAACCAGGAAAAATAGGGGTAAAAGAGAAAGGTGTCAAGAATGGCGGCGAGGATGGGGGTGGGAAGGAAACAAAAAAGAGGGGAGGGAGAGGGCGGGAAGCGGGTAAGGAAAATCCAAAGGCTTTGATTAAAAAGCGGCATGACGTCAATTGAAAGAATGCATCAGTTCTTTGGAGACGCCTCGGAAACGGCTCAAGCCAAGCTGATGACATCTCAGCAGCCAACCATGACAGAGATGTATCCAACTTTACCGGAGATGTCTTGGCAGCTCTGACACGTCTCGGAGACGTCCGACAGGATGTTGGGCACGTGGTGGTGAGTTATTCGCTGGAACGAGAGATATCTCGGGAGACGTCTGAAACGTCTTGAGAAGGGTGACCCGTCTCTCCAAAAAGATAGGAGGGGGTATTTTCGTAAAGCCCCTTGGTCAAAGGACATTCCCGTGATTTTCCCAAAATTTAATTCGACGTGGGTCAACTTTTGACCATGTTGACTACTTTTTCTTAACGTGGTGCTGATTTGGTGCATAAATTCGGTTCTCTTTGGTAATTTTAGCCCTTACATTTATAGGTGACTTTTATTATTAGATGGTATTAATTAAAGATATGGTGGCTAACCTACAATGCTCTTGGCAACATCTTTCATGAGACTGCGAGAAAAGTTTTGTTGCAGTTGTGGTGTTAACTAATGCATTTAGTTTTATGTCAATTACCGTAATTGTTTGATTACCATTAATCTTAAGATTGAGAATCATAGAGATAAAAGTAGCCCCCTTATATTTCATGTATGGTGTGTGGTTCATTTATTTATTTATTTTAATTCTGAATTATATTTATCAAAGTTTTCATTTCAGCATAAACGCAAACATCATTTACTACAAAAGGGTTACAATGTCTATTACCATCTAAGGGATATTCATGTGTAATTAAACTTTGGGTTAATCTTCCTTTATAGTTTCTTATTGCCATATTGATGCTACTTTAGTTCTCTATTTTGGTACATATTGCCGACATTTATTGCCCCAGCATAAATAGTTGACTCAAAGTCTACGGATCGATATTTTGGTACATATTGTTGCCTCGCATGTATCTATCAGTACAGTGAAGAAAGTTTCTCTCGTAAGTTACTTTTTTTTTTTATATTTCATAAATCAGTGTTTTCTATATAAAATTAGAAAACAACTATGTTTAATTTCTGTAAGGATCAACCTACCAACCTATGAACACGATACATTTGATACCCTTTAATTTCACATTTGATACCCCTTAATTTCATATACAGTTGATGAAGGTCTTTATAATCCATTATCCATATTCAAATATTTGTAAGATATCCATATAATACATCAAATGATAAGATGGGAATGTCATAAACGTAATGAAACTCGGCAATCAATAAAGGGGCTTCACGGGTAAGGCTTCTCGGCTACGGTTGCCGTGCGACAACACCGCCGCCAACCCAAGGCAACCCAAGGCAATGATGCAAATTTGTTTATCACGGCAACATGTTGCCGAGAAGGAGTTGTGGTTTGTTTGTTATGCCCATTTAATGTTTGACCACTTGACCACTTTCCCTCCAATTAAAACTTTTAGATCCATTTGAAATCACTAGGATACTTTGCCTAGAGTGTTGCCAGTGGTTTTGTGGTACTAGGGTACTTTGAGTTCATTTGACGTGTCGGAGCTGGAATGATCGGGGTTAGGATATTTTACACTTGAGTGCCCCTCTATTAGTTTACTATTGTGAATGCCCGTGCGTTGCAGCGGGTGCATCTGTTTTGTCGCATTCTAGTTGTTGGGTTTGTGGTACGTGTGTGGGGTTTGTGGGTGAATTCTAAACATATCCACATTTCAAAAAGAAGATGTATAAAAAGTAAACGGGTGTTTACACTTTACACAACCTCGATCCAGGTTATAAACTGTTGATCGAACATTGAAATTGCCAAATCCACACCGTTATTTCAAAGTCTCAAACCATATAGACTGCCGGCTTACCATGAATGGATCATAATATGTGAAAGCATGCGACATGGAAATAAGCCAATACCTTATTCACTTAAATGACTATAGCTAGCAAGCCTAGTGGTATGAAATCATAAATTTATGTCAAGAGAAACAATAGATGAAAAAAAAAACCATCTTACACGTACATTAGGTAGAATAAAATTTCATTGACGTCTTTTTAGGTAAACATCACTCTCCTTCACTATCATTGGCAAACCCTTCCAATAGAACATTCACCAATCAATACATTTGATCCAAAATTCTTGTTTTTTCTTTCGGTTAATCAAGCAAAAGTGCGGGCACTTCAATTATTAGTACTTCCTTTTGCCCATCAAAATTTTCTATGGGTTGTACTTTGTTCTTTTGTTGTGCTACATTACATGTAGAAAAAAAACATTATAATTATTCCAATGTTTAAACCATGATAGTCATTAATTGCTATATCTGAAAACATTATTTATAAAGTGATCATGATACATGTAGATATACAATTTTTACAAAGTGGTCAATCTTAGGAATGACAAAGATGTTCCAAAATAGTGTTCTCCCGCTACATTTCTTATTTCTTTTTATCGTGGCTAGTTGCAACAACGACATGTAAGTGGTGAGGTCATGGTTGTGTCGGTGGTAATGGGTAGGTGGTGGTGATTGGTAGCAATCACACAAATCTAGTAATTTAAACTGGTATTCACACAAAATCTAGTAATTTAAATTTGTAAATTTAAGTGAAACCAACCAACCCATAATGCAAATTAGGAATGTTATATAATGCATAGATCAATGCTTCATTGCTTCCGAACATAAATAATGTAACAAGCAGCTTTGTTACAACTTGAACTAAAATAATATATACAAGAAATTGTTAGGATATTCCAACATCAAAATAATAAAAAAAAGTATTCAAGTCAGACCATGAATACTTGATGTATTCTTCTTTTGGCGATAATGTAGTATAAATAACTTTTTTTTTCTTAAGTCTACAGTGTAATCCAGATTTTTTTTTTGTCATAAAAAAGTCAAATTTACATCTAGATAATGGGTAAGCGAGCAATAAGCTGCGCCGCTATTCCCTTTTGAATTGCAAAACATACTCTACTAAAAATAAACCATTGGTTCCTTGGACTCTATGAGTCGCTGTGAACCACCTTCTGAACCCGCTCCAAGAAACGAACCACTCTACGAGTCAAATTTACATCTGGATAACTAAATGTTATATTACATTCTTTTTATATTGTTTTGGTCTTTTATTGAAATTTTGCTCGTTACTTACGCAATCGTCATTAAAAGTATTTACTTTCATATGTGTCAAGAAGTCAAGAAGTCAAGAAGTCAAGCACTCTAAATTACTTGCCCCCCTTATCAATAATTCAGAGTATTGATGTACAGTTGTACACACATCCATTTCTAGTAAGTTTCAGTGAAATTTCTCAAAACAATGCATCTTTATATAATCATTTATGACACTCCTTTTTCTCAAAACAATGAGCATTAAGTTATATTAAAAAATTTCTAGCATGAAACTAGAAACAAAGGATACTTACTTACAGAAACCAACACAAGATATAGGGAAATTACAAATGCTTTAGTTATCTACACATCATCTTAATTTATCTACACATGCATCTCACGGCCCGTAAATAGATTATCCACGAGTCGTGAAAGTCTAGATGCGCAATGCCAATAATTGGCAATCATTGAAATGTGTGAGAGATGTGAAAAGGAAATGTATGGGTGTTTGAGATGCGTTAGGCTTGAGGGTGTGGAGTCGGTAGGTGTTTTGTGGGGGTGGGGTGGCAGCGCCAACGATTAGGAACACCGCCCCACCCAGTTTGATTTGGTGCCCACGGTGAAATTCACCGTTCTCCCCGAGCTTGTTTTGGTCAATTTTTTTTGTCTTTTTTCTTCTTAACATATAATAAAAAATTGAAGGGGAATGAGGAAAGAAGGGAGATCTATTTCTCTAGTTTGAGAAAGGGGAAAATGAAAATGACGTGGCGCTGATGTGGAGTTTGGGAGAGTTGGGGGAGGGTGTCACCACACCCTATAGGGATATTATTTAAAGTTTATTTATATAAAACGTTGATGTTTTTTTTGCAAATGTTCTTTTAAAAAAAATAAGTATTATTATAAAGGGTGGATTTTTAGTAAAGATTATGTATAAAATCTATTTTTTTATGAACGTTGTTTTTAAAACTAACTAGAATTGTAAAATGTTTTTGCTATCGTTGCGTAATCATAAAGATTTATATAATTGAACCAAACAAATCACAAGATACGAACAATAAAACCAAAGGATAAAGATAATAATCAAACCCAATAAACCATAATATACAAACGTTTACATAGTTAAAATGTTTGCACAATAATAATAACTAAAACACACACACACACACACACACACATATATATATATATATATCAAAACCATTAGTACTCCTCCGGCCTCTGAGACGTACCGGCTGAACTGCTGGACGGCGCATCCAGGCCGGTAGGAGGTGGCACACACATCGGCAAACCCGTTGCCTTTCACCTCTCGACCTCGCTCAGTCACCGTCGTCAGAATTTGCTCGAGTAGAAGGTTCGTGGAAGCAGGCAACATAACAGCTTGGCCGTCAAAATTTGCCCAATCGCCGCCGCCCCTACTCAGTTACCACTGTAGCCTAGTCTCCCTATCATTTAAAAGGGACAATTAACCTTTTTGTTATCCGAAACCCGTACTTTGGCTGTACTGCGATGTTTGCCACCACGGTCGCATCGTAGCCATATCTTAATTTTCGTTGCATACAACCTCTTGCCTTTTGAAATCTTATGTCTGGTCACGATGACTCAACTGCTATCTAGGGATCTGTCGTAAACCCATTGTTTCAACTCTTCAACAGACCTGAATACCTGAAAATTTATATACGAGTCTAGTCAAAATTATATGAGTCTAAATTACATACGAGTGTAAATATATACGATTCTAAATTATTAACAATTTAATTTTCAACATTATAAATAATTTAAAAAATCATAATTTTATTTAAAATATCTAAAATCTATATAAGTCTAAATATATAAGGTGCAAATATATACAAGGCAAAATATGTATGGGGCAAAAGTATATACGAGTTTAAAATATATAGACAAAATTGCAGAAAACGTCCTTTATGTTTACCCAAAGTTGCAGGTTTAGTCCTTTAACTTTAAAAGTTGCAGGATACCTCCTTTATCGAAGTTTTTGTTGCAGGAAACATCCTTTACACTAACTCTGTTAGTGTTTGTCGTTAACTCCCCCTCACATGCCAAGCATGTGAGGGTATTTTCGTCAATTTGTATTTAAAAGACCTTTTCTGCAATTAAAACAACATAACAATAAAGGAGGGACTAAACTTGTCAAAGAATTCAGAAAAAAAGGACTTTTTCGTCATCTTCTTCCCTAATCAACATATGAACCCTAACCCTAAACCAAAATTCAATAATTCGATCTAGGCCTTATGAGCGTCCCGTATTAGAGGGCTTTTGATCCTAGACACCAAAACAACAAAATGGCAACAAACAATTGGAGTTACATGATGTTTTAGAGTTCGAAAAAGGGAGTTGCAGGTCCGAGCGTAATACCGCAAATTAGGACTTCGCCCTTGCAACACACAACAATCAACAAACGCCAAACAACAGTCAACAAATGCTTGTCTTACGTTACACTCCTCTATCGCTGACAATCTAAATGCAAAACAAAATTTTATAAAACGTACAGATGATCATATGAATAAATTAGCATGGAGATTTGTTAATGTTTAAATTCTGAAACACATGACTTGATTGCGTTAACTATTAAAACAAAGTTTTGTTTATACCATATAGCATTGCCTTTAGTAAACATGAACCTTACATTGGAGTCAAAACAATCAACAATTTATTACTTTTAACATTTTTGTCATCATTCAGTTTCGCTCGTGGCCTATATTTATAACATGGTCTACTAACATAAGAGCGTAAATGTGTTAAACCTCTAGTGAGTTGCGATTGAATTGCTAAAAGCTTAAACGAGCTTATGCTTCTCATATCGAGGCCACTAGGCTTAAACGAGCTTATGCTTCTTAGGTTTTGGGTCGGCCGGAATGAAAATCCGGTGACCGGAATCCTCATGCCCGAAAAATCGAGGAAAAGAGGAGAGGGAGGATGAGTTGGTTTAAAAGTTTAAATGTTTGGCAGAATTGGTCCCTCCTTGCCTAACTTTTTTAACATTATCACATGTTATTTTTGTTTTAATTGCAGAAAAGGTCCTTTAAATACAATTTGACGAAAATACCCTCACATGCTTGGCATGTGAGGGTAACTTAACAGGATAATTTAACACCGTTAGTGGTAAAGGTCGTTTTATGCAACCAAAAGTTCATTAAAGGATGTTTCCTGCAACAAAAACTTCGATAAAGGAGGTATCCTGCAACTTTTAAAGTTAAAGGACTAAACCTGCAACTTTGGGTAAACATAAAGGACGTTTTCTGCAATTTTGTCAAATATATACTAGTCTAAATCTAACAAACCCTAAAACCTATTGAACCAAAATCATGTACGGGGATATAATATAAACGAGTCTAAATATGTACAAGTGTAAAAAATAAACACACCTTATTGGTTTCATACAAAACATCCGGGTTAGATTTTGCTTTGATGTCACCACCTTCATAAGAAGCTTTCTCATCGTCAACAGCTTCCTTGAAGCTGTTATCACCTTCCTGGGAGTCCATAGCACCTTTCCCGCGTGAATGGTAAGTCTCGTACATGTACTGCGGATAGCTTGGTGGCAAGATAAATGACTCTTGTTCCTCTGCGTATTCTTGGTTCAGATCGGACAACACTTTCCCGTCATTAGAACGAACCATGGATTTAACCTCCTCCTCACCAACTTGAACCCGGGTACGAAGACGCTAAGACTCGTTCAGAGACGCATCACTCAGGGAATAGCTGTAGGAATACGACATCGTTATACCAGTTTGGCATAGAGAGAATCGGTGGTGGTCTTTGAATGTTTGTTTGGAATGAGATGGAAGTGGCTCCCGTCTGCATTAAACCAGAGAAACCCACGGCCCGTAGAGAGCTCCACGTGTCGTGTAGGGTTTTAAATGCTCCCAACTGCCGCTTTTTCCCCGGCCGTGGAGGCCTTCACGGGGCGTGAAAGTATGCTTTTTCAGTCTGAACTCCTTGCAAAGTAGGGAGTTCAGACTGAACGACATACCTCGTACCCATTAAGGCCTCCACAGGACGAGTAAGGTTTAAATGCTCCCAACTGACATATTTTCTACGGGTTGTGAAGGACTCAACAACCCGTTGATTTCTGCTTTTAAATTTTTACTGATTTCTGCTTTTAAATTTTTTACGGATCATGTGGGTCTGCACAACTTGTGTAGGGCATGAGTCAGATCTACAAATATGCAAAAGAAAGGAAAAACTGAAAGCAAATAAGCCAAACAACTCAGATCTACAAGAATCGTCATCGTTGCACCCGATAGGTTGACGACGATGGTGAAGACACGGGTGAAATAGAAGAACAAAGTGTTCGGTTTGCTTCCTTCGTTAGCGAGCTGACGCATAACAGCTCAGTCTACGTTAACCACCACTATCATCGCAGAGTTGATTTTATTTGGTTGGTGAAAACGTATTCCACCAGATCTGCGTCTGAACGACCGGTTGGTCCGGTTGGGTTCTCGATGGTGGTTTCGTTGAGCGATTTCGTCGATAGTGGTTTTGTTGAGCGATTTCGGCGGTGATGAGGCGTTTGGAGGTGAAGCCACCGTTGAACTGACGGGATTCGGAAGAAAAATCGCAAAACAGTGGTGGCATTAAAGACTTGTACGTGACGTTGGCTGATGTCAGCGATGACGTAAACGCGCTTTAAATGATTGTATCGAGCGAAACAGTGTTCTCCTCACACATCAAAACTTACTAATTGTTTATATATATAATATCACCCGTTACCAATGCTAAAGTTAGTGACCATATTGACCATTCTAACGTTGAAAGTTTCCCTTGTTTTTTACCCAAAGAATGCGTTCGCCTTGATTTCTTCAATTCTCTTGGAAGTTGACGTTGATTTGTTATGGAAAGTTATGTCATTTCAAGCTCTTCTTACACGGAGCACGTGGCTAATCAAGATAGTCGTGTTGTTGAAAAAACTTATATACCCTGAAGTATTGTTTTTACCAAAATATTGTTCTTTAAAATGTTGTGTGTGTTTCGCTCTCAATCTTACTGGATTACCTATATTTTTAATAAAGTATGCGTTCCACCTATTTTTGTAGAAAATATAATTGTATGATGTATTAATATTTCAGGCAATAGGTTTTATTTTTTATCTCTTGAGAAGAAACTTTATCTATTTAGACTCTGTTGTGACTTAAGGGGAGAGATGATTTCTTAAAAAAAACATTAATAAATAAAATAAAAAAACATTAATATTTTACATAAAATTAAAAACATTACACTAAAAAAACGTTACATTAGATAAAAATAAAAACATAGTCCTAAAATTATAACACCTAACGTAATGTTGGCAGTAACATTTGCCACGCCGAAATATGAGAGAAATCATGCACAATCTTAGAAAGATACTCGACGTGAGTAAATGCTATGAGCACGTCTTCTTCTTCGTCGGGGAGATCTGTTGAGACTTTTTTATATGCTCGTTCGAAGTTTTTACACTTCGTTTTGAGATCCCCGTACTTGTGGGAGATTGAATTACAAGTACGTTGGGTTCCCAAGACGAGCTTACCAAACTCAACTAGCACTTTAGCCCATTGTGGGAACCCAACTGAAGAGGGGGAACTCGTTTTGAGATCCTCGATGCGCCATCGCCATGCACTTGATTGTATATGATTATCAACGCGAGTTCCCGCTCTTCAGTTCATTGCACCATGATTTTGAATATGATTGTAGAAGAAGAAACTAAAGTTGTTGTAGAAGTAGAACAAGAAATTGAAATGGTATATATAAAAGGTAAAAATTGTTTTTTTTTTTGTTTTTTTATTCAAACGGTCAAAATGGTAAAAGAGCCGTTAGCAAGCGCGAGACCGGTTGCTCTGCTCGCTCGCCGGAAGGTTCACACGTGGGGCTGTTGTGGTCGCGAGCCACGAGACTGTTTTGCTCACTCACGGGTCGCTCACGACCCACAACAGTCTTACGTTGAATAATGAATATAATCGTTTGATGTTTATTGAATTTTTTTTTTTTGTTTTAATTTTTTTATATCAGTTTTCTGCAATCAGTTTCCCACGGTCCCCCCCCACATTAATTTTTTGTTATTTTTTTCAATTTTTACCACTGTCGTGCGATATAAGTTCAACCTTTGACTTTGATTTATTCTTTTTTCTACTTTATGACTATAATTAAGTTTCTTATTCGCTTTCTTTCTTTGCTAATCATAGAAGTTGATTATATAATAAACATATATGCTCTTAATTTACATAAACTTAGCTTCATAACTAAACATCATGGCAAAATCTATTCATAAACTATAATTAAGTTTCTTATTTGCTTACTTTCTTTGCCACATGTTCTTGAATCTGTCTTGGCCAATAAGTTTTCTTCACATTCTGAGCAGTTCTTACATTATTATTGTGGAGTACAAAGTTTAATGCAAACATCATTTGCTACTAAGGGTCACATATACCATCTATGGATGTTCAGGTAATCAACTTTTGCCTAATTCTTATTGACATATTGTCATAGTGGCGAAGTTTAAACAAAATTTTTTGGGGGGCCGGAAGTCTTGAAAGTCACGGGACCCTTAATTAGTGAGGGCCGGACTCAGTACGTACAAATTTTTAGACAAAATAATAGTAACTTTACACTACTGACTAAAAAAATAGGGGACGAGGCACCCCGTGGCCACTTCAATCTTTCGCCCATGCATATATATATTGATGCTTCTTTAGTTCTTTATTTGGTTTCCTTTATTCCTTCTATATTTGTTATACTATAATACCAATAAAAATTGAGATCAATTGTTTAATAGTCGTCTAACAACTAATTACCAGTCGTCGGTTCATTGTAGCTGTATTAAACTTGAAATCGAAGATGAGGAATAACAACTATGATTTGAACGAACTTCATTTCTTCTCTTGTGATTCAGTCTTTTTTAGCTAAACATCCCGTCCTATACCCACTGAAAATTACTTGTCACCTTCCCATTAACTCAGAGTATTCATGTTCACACTTCCATTTCTAGAAATATGAGTCAAGCAGTCAATTGTTAAAAATTACTGGTCCCCTTCCCTTTTAAGACCACCCGTAGTGGTGTATGAAAAGGGCGTGAAAGCCCTTTTTAGCGCTCAATTTGGAGCCCCCATACCGCCCCTGGCGTGAATCAACGTGAAATGGGGCGGTGTTAAAAAATTTGGCGGAGTGAAGCAAAAGGAAAAGACCAATGGGAGACGTGCAACGGTAACATGCAACAACTACTTTGATTTTTTTAATCAACTTTATATACAAACACACTTACACCACACCACACCACAACATTTACAAAACGCACACACCACACCACAACATTTTATAAAACACCCACACCACACCACAACATTTTATAAAAAAAATTAGTTCCCCGACATCCTCATCATCCGTTGCGAATTATTATTACAAAGAGTTTTTAGTCGATACGGGTGAGTCAACCGACAAGGAGATTGAGCAAGAGGGGGTTACAAGTGCATGTGTGCTCGTGACGAAGTATATGAAACATGTTAGTAATCCTCCACGTCCAATTTTGTGAAGAAAATATATGGAACGCGACCGCTTGGACCGAACGCTCATTTGATGAAAGATTACATTGATGACGAGCCGACTTACCCGTACCCAAAGATTTTTAGGCGTCGTTTCCGGATGAACAAACGTTTATTTCTACGCATTCCGGGAGACTTGAAAAACGAGTTTGATTACTTTAAGCAAAAGCCGGATGCGAGAGGGACACTTGGATTTACTGCTATTCAAAAGTGTACTTCATGCCCACACATTCATTTCTAGCAAGTTTCGGTGAAATTTCTCTAATAATGCAACTTCTAAACAATTATTTTTGGCCTTCTTAATCTGACGGAGAATAATATATATCGTATAATGATAAAATTTTCGCCGTGGTTATTAGGGTGGGAGTGACGCCTCACTTGATTCACTGAACTACCATTATTTCCATCAATCATGTACTACCACATTATTTCACTGATTTACTTCACTAAAACACAATTTTAATGACAACACTGCACTGATGTTTTTGTTTATTTTCAATAAATATAATATATTTAAAACTAATAAATTAGTTTTCATTTAAATATAGTTGAATATATTTGAAAAGTTTAAATTATTTTTTCATTAAAAAAAAACAAATTGTGGCAGAACGATAATGTAACCATAGCTCAACCGTTTGAATAAACAGGAAGAGATCGCGTTAGTGATGTCGTATAAAGACGTCCAAAACTGCCGTAATCATCAACCCCAAAACTGCCACCGTTCAGGGGGTAATTCCTTTTGGAACCACGTGTTGGCAGACTCAATCAACTAGTCGGTGAAAACGATCGCACCATTAATTCACTCTCACGTAAGTGCACAGATCTTAACAACAAGTGTGACCGATGTAACATCCTCTTTGCAGCTACGTAGCGAAGCACCATAATCTTACCGAGGATATGGCAATCGAGTTCACACAAGTTGACTATGCGGCTAGGTACCGCAACAATTTCGACCATGTTTTGGCACCACAATCATTGTGTAAGGTTAAATAATTATATTTTTCCTATTTTAATTCTATTTGTATGTGTATGTAGTTTCATATATGTATTTTCTTTAATTTTAATATTAATGTTTAATATCTAGCTTAATCTTTATTTTGTTGTTTTTAGTTTTTATTTACCGTCAAACCGTGGTTAAACAAATAAACGTTGTTATTCAAATTCAAAAAAAATTAACCGTTTAGAATCCATGACCAAACACCCGTATGAGTTCCAAGGCCTCACCACCAATGCCACCGGCGTGCATGTGTCATGGGAGTAGTGGAGTACCCGTAGATTTTACGGTTAGCGTAACGTCCCCGCTTAGTTTTCACCCACAAAAACACTTGTGCCTTGATTTCTTCCACTATCCTGGAAATCGATGCTGATATGTTATTGAAAACTGTAATTTCAAACTCTCAATGTATAGTATTGTAGAAAAAACTTATTTATATTATGTATAATAACAATTTTTGAAAGATCTTATGAATAGTGTCTTGGTTTTTTATTTTTTTATTTTTTTAATTTTGTCTTTATACGTAGCTAACCTCTCAACATTTAGTATAGGCACTTACACCTCTCAACTTTATAAAAAACTTTGTAAAATGTCATCCTGAAGGATGTTATGAATAGTTTTTTTTTCTATTATTTTTTTGTTCATAGTTTATTTTTTTTTTGTCTTTTATGGTTTTTGTCTTGTAATGTTTTTATTTTTTCATTCTTTTTTAGGTCAACTTGCGGTATAAATTCTGCATTAGTATACATTTTATATCATGTGGCGTTATAAATTTGTGTTTTTGTTTTATGACCATTCTTGGTTTTGGTCATCGTTTGCTTACTACTTCGCACAGTTTAATGAACTCTGTGTTCGCAACATTGTGGCCAACATCGATACCGATACCGTATTTGTTATTACGGTTTTTCCCAACACGATGTAATAATATTCGTTGAACACACGTAATATGTAACAACTCGACTAGGAGGGGGCTGGACGTTACGACAGTTTGGTAACAGACTTGCACAACGGAAGCAACGATAACAAATATTTAAATGTTATACAATTTCTAATCCAAAAATATAAATACATAACTAAAATAAATAGTCTAATATTTAAGCAGGGACGAAACGCGGCGGTCGTCGAAGCCGTTAATGGGTTGTTATCCACTAGCCAATCCACAATCTCTACACGTCCATAACTCTAGAGGCTCTAATCCGCAATGCTTATAACTCGAATCTTCTATCACGATGATCTTTATTCCACGCACACAAGCAAATACCTCGTATACACGATCATCCCAATGCAGTACCTGAACACATGCTTAAAAAGAGTTTGGGTCAGCAATTACGCTGGTGAGTCCGTGTAAGTAGTTAAGTAAATCCAAAACAGTTTAACAGTTCAAAAACAGGTTTACACAGTTCAAATCATAGTGATGTACAAGTATCACACCTCAATCCTAACACTGAATCCATCTACTCCCAATATGGATTCCCCACGGCATAATATATGCCGCAACGGTCCGCAGGCCTCAGTGGAGGGTTTTCCGGGCTTCCGGATCCACTGTGCGTGGGGGATTCCCCAAGTAGTACTACCCATATATTAAGCGGCCCAACTCCCTTGGGTTAATGAGTGTGCATCTGGTTTCGGGAGCCCTTGTCACATCAAGTAAGTTTACACACAAAACAGTTTATATGTACAAGCATATGTTCACCCCAAAGCATTTAAAACAGAAAAAGGGGAAGTACACGAACTCACCTTAATAGCGTACATCATCCTATCGCACCATCGTATGTCATTCAAGACAAGATCCACTTTCCAGTTACTAGCAAGATCCTACTTAAGTTTATAAACATTAGTGCGTGTAGCCAACATCGCGGTTACACGTGTGGGTACTATGCCCCTTTCGTTCCAAATGTCTAACTTGTTCTAATAATTCCGGGTTATTCATAATTTGTCCAAAAGTCCGCATAAATATCTACTCATTAGATGGTTTGTATGTCTAGATGTCTCATATTCCTTTATATTACTCTATGGTTATAATCACGAATCCAATTGTTCTTAAAATTGAGTCGTTCATTATGTTTCGAAAGTCCTACTTCATTATGTTGTTTATTCTATAAACGACTTTATCGATAGCTATATATGTTGTGCCTAATGTCCCATGTCCGAATATTATATGTTGTCCAATTTGGATTCTTCAAGTCCGATTGGCAAGTCATTTACCTATAAGAATCTCTAAGGTCCGTACTAGTATTATATTATTGCTCAAGTCGTTTATCCATCTCATACCTCATATGTTCATTACAAAATATATATTATACATATAAGTCCGTTATTTAGTTCCTATCACTACATTGGTTTGTTCAACGGGTCGAGTCCGGGTCCAAGATGCTCACTAGAGTCCCACACGTGTCACGCGAAATAATAATAATACTAGTATGTCTCGAGTTCTCGCTTATACCTCTCGGATCCCCTTAGTTGACTGAACCTCTGCCCCTTTTGACTTCCGTTAACCGAGTCAACTAAGTTGACTCGGGTCTTGACCCCTTTGTCTTCTTCATGCCTGCCACCATCTCCTGTGATTGAAAACGTAATCGGAAACCCAGACCATCCCAGTACCCAAACGGTCGGAACCTAATCTCAACAGAACCCTAGCTGTCGCTTGTCAACACCTCACACTATAACCACCGTCACCCATCTTACACCTCCATCGTCGTCTCCGTCATTATTTCCACCAAAACCTAAACCAAACCCACAACCCGGTTATCATCCAGGACCACCACCATCTCTGTTCAAGGAAATAAAAATGGGAAAGGAAAGTCGGCTGTTACCTACTGTCACCGGAGACGAACTCAAGACCACCGCCGTCATCTCCTGGTCACTGTTCTCCTCGTCTGCCGCCCATGGAACCACCACCAACCCCTAATTTGAACCTACATCTGTTGATGATTCTCATGGCCATAGAGCCACCACCGTCGTCCCTTCCTTCTCCTCTCTCTTCGTTGCTCTCTCTCTCGTTCCTTCAGCTTTCTTTCTCTACAGATCTGCTGTTTCTCGTCACTATCTCTCTTCAACCCAATCTCTATTTCTTGATTCTCTCAGATCTCTATTTCTCTTTCTATATGTGCATCGGGTATGGGTATGTGTGTGTATTGGTTTGTTCATCAGAAAAGTAGGGGATGGGTGTTTTGATGTAGCGCCGCCGAGCACCACCACCTGTGGTGGTGGTCGGCCTTCCACCGATCTCTCTCTTTCAGCAGATGTAATGTGTGTGTGTGAAGTGTTTATGTTTTCAAAGGCTTTTTAAAATAAGGTGATGTGAGAGTGTGGAGGTGTCACAACTCAAATGGGAGATGGGGGCATGTGTCTCTCTTTGAAAGGGGACACATGTCCCCATGTGGTGACTAACCACTTTAAACTTGGGTCGGGTTTGGGTTCGTTGTTGAATGTCGGTTCGGTCGCGTAACTGTATAATATTATTCCCATTGTCAAAATAATTACGTAACTCATTGGCTCGGCTTCGTATTCGTTTGTTAATTATTATTTTATTGTTATAACAAATTTTTAGACGCTAAAAATTTTGGGCCCTAGGTCCGGGGTGTTACATAATAAAATATTCTTTTGGTCTTGTAAGCTTACTCGAGTGCGGGTACCATACCGCTACTGTAACGAACCAAACCAATACCTACTGAACAATACCGGTACGGCGGTAGTGGTACATGTAATCGTTTTTGTAGTTTCAATCGATGTAAAGCATATGTTGATTACCATGCCAAGTATCAATATCATGATGTTACCGTAATTAACCAAAACAATACTGACCGAATGTCCGCCGCAAAGCGCGGAGATCGCGCTAGTTTACCACAAACAAGTTGTTTTAAACACTCAATAGTCAATATACAGGCTTTATCTTTTTATGTAGAAAAAATTTGATCGCATAATGTTTATTGAATTTATCTTTTATCAGCTTTATGCGATTGTTCCCCACCAACATTAAATCTTTGTTCATCTATTCATTTTTTACATCTTACGTGTGACATAAGTTTAACTTGACTTGATTTTTTTCCTACTCATAGAAGCTGACTATATATAGAACACGTACATATTCTTCATCTACATAAACATAAAACTTCATTCTTAAACATCATGGCAAAATCCATTCTTGTGTTTTTGCTCATACTAGTAATACATTTTCTAGAATCTGCCTTTGCCAATAACTTTTTTTCCTTGAGCCATGCTGATGAGTGCTCTATGTTATTCCAATTCAAAGACGGCATGCCTATTAACAAGTATGCATCCCTTGCTTTGCATGCTTATCCAAAGGTTGCTTCATGGAACCTCAACAAACCAAATTGCTGCTTGTGGGATGGGGTCGAGTGCAGTTTCGGTCATGTGATCGGACTTGACTTGAGCAGCAGCTTTCTCTCTGGCTCCATCTCCTCCAACAGCAGTCTCTTCAACCTCATTGACCTTCGTACACTAAACCTTGCAGATAACGATTTCAGCTCCTCTCAGATTCCTTCTGAAATAGGACGACTCTCGAATTTAGCACATCTGAATCTGTCATATGCTTTCTTCAGTGGGGATGTCCCAAAACAAATATCACAGCTCTCAAATTTGGTTTCCTTGGATCTACAAGGAAATTCCCAATTGACGCTGCAAACTTTTGACTTCCAGAATCTAGTTCAAAATTCAAGCAAGACACTAAGAGAACTCTTTCTCTCATATGTTAACATTTCCAAACTACCTACTAGCTTGGTAAATGCCTCTTTGTTAACATCACTGGTTTTGAGTGATTGCGGTCTTGGTGGTGAACTCCCAAAAGGTATATTTAACTTGCAAAGACTGCAGGTTCTTGATGTGCAAAACAACTTCCTCCTTACTGGCTATATCCCTGAGTTTCATGGTATTAGTGAACTTGAACATCTGTTTCTGGCTAATACACAATTTCAAGGATCTATACCAGCTTCAATCGGGAATCTCACACACTTGAGCACCTTGAATTTATTTAGATGTGCTTTCACGGGGACTCTACCTGCATCTGTAAGCAACCTAACACAACTTACAGTTCTGGATCTTTCTGGTAATAAGTTCACGGGTAGACTTCCATCTTTAGAAAGCTTTTCAAACCTTTCATATTTGACCCTCTCCCGAAATGATTTCGATAGATGGAAGCTGCCTGAGTGGTTGGGTAAGCTAAAGACGATGACTTACTTGGATCTTCATCTTTCAAACCTGTATGGTGAAATTCCATCATCATTCTTTAATCTGACCCAAGTTGGGAACTTATACCTTTCCAGCAATCAGTTTAAAGGACAACTTTCAAGGTCATTGCTAAATTTCCAAAATCTTGAAGTCTTTTATTTGAATGATAACAACGTCACTGTGGACTTTTATCTTATTCTTTCTCTTAAGAAGCTTAAAACTCTGGATCTAAGTGGAAACAATATCACACTTTCGGTGATAGATAGAATGACAAATGAAACTCAAGCAAAGTTCAGAGATTTAGAGTTGGCATCTTGTAACTTGAAACTCTTTCCTGAATTTTTGCGGTTTCAATATGAACTGGAGTATTTGATCCTTGATAACAACATGTTGTCCGGAGAAATTCCACCATCCATATGTGACATGTTGTCACTCCAGTTACTTGATTTGTCGTTCAACAACATTACTGGTTCCATTCCTCCATGCTTGGAGAAATTAATTAGCAACTCTTTGGTAGAGTTGAATCTTAGAAGCAACACTTTGCAAGGAACCATACCCAACATATTCACCAATGGAAGTAAGCTTCAGATGATTGATTTAAGTGAAAACAAACTTGGGGGGCCGATACCTAGATCCTTGGAGAACTGTGAATCACTCCGAATCCTAGATCTTAGAAGAAACACTTTGCAAGGAATCATACCCAACATATTCACCAATATAAGTTGGCTTCAGATGATTGATTTAAGTGAAAACAAATTGGAGGGGGAGGTGCCTAGATCATTGGTGAACTGTAAATCACTTCGGATCCTAAATCTGAGAAGAAACACTTTGCAAGGAACCATACCCAACATATTCACCAATGAAAGTAAGCTTTCGGCAATTGATTTAAGTGAAAATAAATTTGGTGGGGAGGTGCCTAGATCATTGGAGAACTGTAAATTACTCCAGGTCCTTGATCTTGGGTATAACTTTATAGAAGACATGTTCCCCTTCTGGTTGGGAGCACTTTCAGAGCTACAGGTTCTCATTATCAGGTTCAACAAATTTAATGGTACTATAAGAACATCAAGTGAAACCAAAGTAAACTTCCCAAAATTGCGCATCATTGACCTTTCATACAATTCGTTTTACGGTGATTTGCCACATCAGTATTTCCAAGAGTGGTCTGCAATGAAGGAGACCAAGACGGATGCAACATATATGGAAACAAATGTTGAGGATTACATTGTAGGCTTCATGAGAGGTTATTGGTTCTCGATTCAGTTGACTAACAAAGGTGTAAAAACAAATTATGTGAAGATCATAAACAGTTTTGTTGCAGTTGATCTCTCTAGTAACATGTTTAGGGGAAGATTCCAGAGTCTATTAAAACACTCAGTGGTCTTCAGTTGCTCAACCTTTCTAATAATGAACTTCATGGCGTCATCCCTCTATCCATGGGGAATCTCATGCATCTTGAATCACTAGATCTTTCTAGTAACAAGCTCTATGGAATGATACCTCAAGACTTGGTACAACTGAATTTCCTTGAGTTTTTAAATGTATCCAACAACAACCTCTCTGGACCCATACCACAAGGAAGACAGTTCAATACCTTTTTGAACAATTCTTATATGGGAAATCAAGCATTGTGTGGATTACCTTTATCCAAGAAATGCGGGGGTTCCAAACCATCAAAGCCTCCAAAAGTTTCATCCGAAGAAGATACCGAGTCTGACTTCCCAAATGGAATTGATTGGGTTGTTATACTTATCGGTGTTGTAACTGGGCTAGTGATTGGCCTTATTTGTGGGGATCATCTAACCACAAGGTACTACTACTGGTTTCTCCAAAGATTTGGAAACTGAAGGAGGTGAACCTTCATCACTATGAAATGTATGGGAGTCATCTAGTGCATTGGAGGTGGTGATGTGAAGGTAATATATGTGTTGTACTATTTATTTTCAGTTGTCACTAATGGGTCATTAATAAGAATTGGTGTGTATTTTACTTTGTTATTTTATTTGGATTGTTAGCCCTATTAAAAGGCCATTTTATTTGGCTATGGTTATTTACACATGAGGGTTTTTTTTATCCAGACATCCTTTCCATGTCTCGTGGAGGCCTCAATGGCCCAAGGAAAACAAAAGGCAGATTTCTGTGGGCCATGGAGACCTCCACGCCCGTAGAGACCTCTATAATGATTGGTAATCATTGGCAATGATTGGTAGTGAGTAGGATGAGTGGGGTTATGAAAAAGAGATGTGTGGGTATCCTATGGGTCGTGGGGACCCCTATGGACCGTGAGATCCTATCTGCAAGATTTCTATGGGCCTTGCGGACCCCCATTGGCCGTGGAGACCCATTTTTTTTTATTTTTTAAGTGTATTTTATGTATTTTAACCATGATATTTGTGCTTTTTAGAAAAAAATTTTCATTTCTTATTATAAATATAAATTAACATATACAACAATTTTTTTCCACTAAATAATTCGGCATACATGATAAAACAGTTACATACGATAACCTATAATAAGTCAATATAGGTTCTCAGGTAATGCTTGCCTGATATTGGTCGTTCCTTGAGGTACATGAACATTGTATTCTTGTCTCTTGGAAGCTTTAGGCAAAGAGACATAAAGATTAATTATTTGGAATGTTCCTGGTCATTACAGAAGTAGAATGTTCCTAAGCATTGATGCAAACAATGACACTAACTTGTTAGTTTGATTTTGATCCAACTCGAAATACAAGTGTTTGTTCTCATGTTTAATGATGATGATGATAATACCATCTGCCACATTTTCATGGGCCGTGGGGACCCCATGGGCGATGGAGACCCACATTTCCATGGGTCGTTGAATCCCATCTGCAGATTTCCATGGGCCGTGGGATCCTATCTACCAGATTTCCATCGGTCGTGGAGACCCATTTTTATTTTTATTTTTTAAGTGTGTTTTATGTATTTTAAGCATGATATTGGTGTTTTTATAAAAAATTTCATTTCTTATTATAAATATAAATTAGCATATACAACAATTTTTTTCCACTTAATAACTTGGTATACATATGATAAAACAGTTACATACGATAAACTATAACAAGTCAATATAGGTTCTTAGGTAATGCTTGTCTGAGATTGGTTATTCCTTATGATACATGAACATTGTATTCTTGTCTCTTAGAAGATTTAAGCAAAGAGGCATACAGAATTATTTGAAATGTTCTTGATCATTACAAAAGCTGAAGTAGAATGTTTCTGAGCATCGATGCAAACAATGACACTAACTTGTCAGTTTGATTTTTATCCAACTCGAAATAGAAGTGTTTGCTCTCATGTTTAATAATAATAATGATGATGATGATAATACCATTTGCCACATTTCCATGGGCCGTGGGGACGCTCATGGGCCGTGGGATCCCATCTGCGAGATTTCCATGTGCCGAGGGGTCCCCATGGGCCATGAACACCTACATTTCAATGGGCCGTGGAGACCCCCATGGGCCGTGGGATCCCATCTGCCAGATTTCCAGGGCCGTGGAGACCTATTTTTTTTAATTTTTTTAAGTGTGTTTTATGTATTTTAAACATAATATTTGTGTTTTTTTATAAAAAAAAATCATTTCTTATTATAAATATAAATTAGCGTATACAACAATTTTTTTCCACTTAGTATACAGGATAAAACTTTTACATACGACAAACTATAACAAGTCAATATATGTTCTTAGGTAATTCTTGCCTGGGATTGGTCATTCATTGTGATGCATGAACATTGTATTTTTGTCTCTTGGAAGCTTTAGGCAAAGAGGCATAAAGAATTATTTGGAATGTTCCTGATCATTACAAAAGCAGAAATAGAATGTTCCTCCTGAGCATTGATGCAAACGATGACACCAACTTGTCAGTTTGATTTTTATCCAACTCGAAATGGAAGTGTTTGCTCTCATGTTTAATAATAATAATAATAATTAATAATAATAATGATGATGATGATGATAATACCATCTGTCACATTTCCATGGGCCGTGGAGACCCACATTTCCATGGGTCTATGATAAGCCTTCCATCGAACTTCTAAAAATTGGCTTCCATCGATCTCTGTTAACCTCCATCTCGTCCATCTCTCTTAAAAATTGGTAGTGAGTGGGGTTGTGAAAAAGAGATGTTGGTGTTTAAGATGGGTTAGAGAGATGAAAATGAATGACACCAACTTGTCAGTTTGATTTTTGTCCAACTCGAAATAGAAGTGTTTGTCAACAGCAGCAACAGCAGCAACAACAACAACATAGGCCGTGAAGGGGTTATACGATCCCATCTGCCAAATTTTCATCGGTCGTGCAGGCCTCCACGGCCCATGATTTTTTGCTTTTTCCTTTCCATGGCCCATGGAGGCCATGGGTTCAACTTTTTCAGTCTGAACTCCCAGCAGGAAGTTCAGACATGACTTTTCCATGACCCATGAAGACCGTCACAACCCGAGGGAGGAGGGGAATGTCTAAGATTTTAGATGGGGATGTTTAAATAATATGACCCTTTTATTTCAGCAATTAATATTAGAAAATTGCTCCAAGAATAGTCATATATTCCTTCCTTTTCCATTCGTGTTTGTATCCATATCAACCGATAGTGGAGCTGGTTATCCATGGAGACCTGAAATAAATCCCACGTAGAACACGCGGAGGAGACGAACTAGACACAAGCCCAACATGGGGCTCAACAGTCAACTCGATCAAAAGAGGAAATTGCAAAATAATAGTTCTTATAGCGTTTTAATTTAAATAAAAAAGTTATTTATAACAATTCTAGCTTTTATTTCAAATTTCATCTATATACTTATACTAGATTATTTTCTGGGACGTCGCGGGCTAATATGACATATCAATTTTACATATGAAATAGACTGATGCGTTTTACAGTTACGTGCAGGAAAGCTTCGGGTAACACCTATGCTAAAACAATTAACAATGTATCTCCAATGTTAATGCCTAAAATTAAACATTGTATAACTCTAATATTAAAACCTAACCTAAAACAATGTACAACTCCAATGCTAACACATGTTGTAAATAGAATTCATATTTACTGGTTTGAACATAATTAATTAGTTGCCTATACATGATTAATGAATAATCTGAATACTTTGTGTTTTTTTCTTGTATGAATAAAACCTCACAAAAAATAGTCGTTCTTTTCTCCGTTTTTATATAGCTAGCACTATGATACTCGTTGAAAAGATAATAAAACGCTTGTTAAATTGGTGTATTTTTTTGTCTTTAAAAAATCTTGTATATAAAATATATTAATGTTTAAAAATTATGGAAGGAAATATGAGAGAGAAAAATCCAATTTTGTTTTTAAATTCTTTTTTCCTAAAATAACTCAATGCCACATGACATCCTACATGACATTCTCAAGGAGGAGAATGGCCTATATGAGTACCATGTATGATTTAGCCCTTTGAAATATATATATATAGGGAAAGGATAATTTGAAAACCTTTCCCACTTAAGAAAACTCATTAAACCTACATCTTGACCACTCATTCTATTTGATCTATGGTGGTAGTCGTTTCTGCTTTTTCATCAAAACTATAGATTGTCTTTTAGTCACTAGAGGGTAATTTGGTCCATACAAAATTTAGTTTTCTCTCCTCTCTCCTCTCTCCTCTCTCATTTTATTAATAGATTCATTATTTTATTAATAGATTAATGTGTTTCTCTAAAAAAAAAATTCATTCCTGCTTAGTTTTACATGGTTTCACCCTCGTATACATATGTTTTTTTAAACATGTTCAAAGAAACACATGTTGATTATAACCATCCAACAAAAACATATAATAAATTATACCACAAACAACAAAAAACATAAGTTTTAATATGAAGAAACAAATGTTTTTAGATGAAAATAAAGTTTGATAAACTAAGTGATTTACAAACAAAAATAGAAAATCTAAATCTAAGGATTCATTTTTCGGTCAGAATTCATTTCATTCCCTTTCTTAATCATTACATGTTTTTTTTGAATGAATTCAATGGACCTAAGCCAGCAGACCCAATCAAGCAGCCTAATCAAAGAGGCCCATCAGTTTGAACAAACCATTGTAAGTTATAACAAAGGTTGAATGACAGAATAGGGTATCGAGATTATTAACAAGTGTGTTCTTCCTCCCATTTCCTGAGTTGTATAAAATTTATATAACAAAAAACAAAAACACAAGTTTTTATAAGAAAAAACAAATGTTTTTAGATGAAAATTAAGCTTTGATAAACAAGTTATTTACAAACAAAAAAAATCTAAATCTATAAAATTCGTTGAACCTATTAAAAGTGCAAGATCAGTGAAAAAATTATTTACATACAAACCCATCATCTTGAACCCTCGGATCCGTTTTGGGTACCAAACTCTTGGTTTTTTCTTGCTTTGGGTAGTTGTACCAAGTGCAGAAACAGTTGTTCCTTGCTTTTTCTTGAGATGATGAGATCTAAAGACGACCATCACAACAAACTTTTGGTCTTGCTCTTGCTTTGGGTCCTGTTCTTGTCGGATCTGTCAACAGCCATCACAACCATATACATATATGAAATGTTGAGAAAGAAGATAAACCTATAACCCCTTGTCATCACGCCAAGAACAGCTCGGATGACAATAATACCTAAACATATTTCCTCGCACCTAATACCCAAAAATCCCTATCGATCTACCGTCACAGCAAACACCCGATAAATGCCGATAGATGCCGTCACAAAAATCCCTATAGATTTGTCGTCCTTTAATTTTAAGGTAAACAACTTAAGCTAAATAGTTTATGTTTGTGTTGAGTTAGGAAGATAGAGATGAGGGTGAGAGAATATAGAGAGACAAAGTGAGGGTTATGACTTATGTGTGTGTAGAGAGAAAGAGAGATGAGACAGGAGAATGGTTTAGAGAGACATAGAGTGATGAGATCTTGGGTCATGTATTTGTCACTATCTAGAGAAAAAAGAGAGTGTGTGTACTCTCTATAATACCCCTCTTTCATTCTTTAGGATGGTAGACGTGGAATAATTATAGCCATACAATGAGGTTTCCTTGGTTTGCTCAAGTGGAGATGGTTTCCAATCTATAATTGCCCTATATATATATATATATATATATATATATATATATAAGAGGGTGTACATCAGGTTGAAACCAAATCCAACATGAACCCAAAGTCCCTAGAAAATCAAAACTGAACGCCGGACAAACATAGGGTTGGTTAGTCTTGGTCCTTTTATTTTGGTTGGTACGGTTTAGGCCAAGATTTTACATTAAGTTGTATGCTTAGAAGTTTTATGTTTTAGTTTTTATCACGACCAGATCTAGGTTGGTTATCAGGATTACTTGGTCCAACAACTGAATCATGTTCAACCTTAACCAAATATGGTTAATTGCATTCTTTTACTACATGATGTAAGAACCGAAACATGCCCACTTTTTGGGTGACCTTATCTAGACATCCCCATCCAAAACCCTAGTCACCCCCTTTACGGACCGTGGAGGCCACAATGGGTCGTGGAGAAAAGAAAAAGCAAAATGACGGGTTGTGGAGGCCACAAAGGGCTGTGGTTGAGCAACTAGGTAAAAAAAGACAAGCCGTGGAGACCTCCACGGCCCCTATTCATACGATGTGTCAGTCTGAACTCCCTGCAAAAGCAGGGAGTTCAGACTGAAAAGTCTGAAAAAGGTGGATCACCATGGGCCGTGGAGGCTTCCACGGCCCGTAAAAATATGTTAGGTTTGCACATTTAAACCCTAGACAGCCCATCGAGGCTTCAACCGATAACCTGTCTCCGAACGAGTCTTACGTCTCTGAAAGCTTTTTCGTACCCAGGGTTCAAGTTGTGTATTTTTAAGTGGCGTTTTATGTTAAACATACGCCTTATGTTTAAACATAGACACACTTTATGTTTGACAGTTTTGATAATACATTATTTAGATAGTTTGTATCTGTTTAGAATTGATTGTTTTAGGGTTTTGTAGACGACTTGTGTTGTCTGGTTCGTACAAAAACAGAGAAAACTCCTCCGAAAATTTTATAATGTTGTTATTATCCTGTGCAGGTCGGATAGGGCAATCGGATAGGGCAAGCAACATCCGGGACCCTGTGATTCGTTACCTACACCGTTTGGTTACCTGGTCTATTGTCGGACGGTGTATGTGTAACGAAAAGGTCAATCAGATCAACCTTTTCTATATGTACTGCATCCTCAGGGGTAGGTCGGTTGCACTGCACAACTGCTTTGCTGAGTACATTGCTGGCTACCCTCTTAGGCATGCAGCGGGGGGCATTCCGATCGGGGGATCATCACTGCCATAGATTGTAATTTATTATTTATCATTATTTAATATTATTATTATTGTTGTCTGTTTCAGGCGGCTAAATATTCAGACTATGCAGCAGATGAAGGTGACGGCCAAGATCCCAGGCAGCAATCCACCCGCATATTACCAGCGCGCTTGGGGTGCAGCTGGCGATCGTGGCGAGCATTTTGTACCATAGCCGCTGGTACATATTGATTGGCCGCTTGCCGAGAAGGTTTAGATGCCACACGTTGGCGACGACGATCCACCGGTGGATGTAGAGATGCCAGATGTTGCCCCTGATGCCCGACAACATGCTGCCCGCGTTTATCACGCCGTTAGGTTGCCTGATACCACGACCCAGTTACTTTAGCAGATTCTGGATTAGATGGGGTCGATGCAGAGTGATATTCGGCAGGAGATGCAGGAGATGCGGGCTGGTATTCGCCAGGAGATGCAGGAGATGCGGGCTGATATGCGGTGGGTGTTAGAGAGCGAGAATGAGAGACGAGTACAAGCTGCTTTGGCGTCGCGTACGCTTCAGGGTGGGGCATCCAGCAGTCAGCAGGGTGGGGCGTCCACCAATCAGCAGTTCGATCTGTCCGGTGTATATAAGGGGTCGGATCATTAGTTGTTTGTTTGTTCGGATTTTATTATTGTATGAACAGTATGCTTTATTATGTTTAGTTGTATAATATTATTGTATGTAAATGGTTGAATGTTATGCTTTATTTTGTTTTATTGTTCGCATCTTGTGTTTTGTTTAGTTCGGCAACATAAACGTTATTGTTTACGCATTGTCTATTATATCATTTTATAAGGATAATTCTATTTATTTTTAAAAATAACATCCATATAAAAAAACATTTATAAAAAACCAAACATTCATATTTACATCTCTAACCCATCTTAAACACCCACACTACACTTCTTTTTCACAATTACTAATCATTGCCAATGATTACCAATCATTGGTAAATATATAGGGGTCGTGGAGACCCTCACGACCCGTCTTTTTACCAATTTTTGGCCCTTCACGGGGCGTGGAGAGCCCAACGGCCCTTCTTTTTTCCCCTGTTTGGCCCTCCACGGGACAAGGAGGCCTCCATGGTCCGTGGAGGGGATGTCTGAATAAAAAACTAGTGTCTGAATATCCAAAGCCAACTTTTTTTGTCAACATTCTTTCCACAAAGCGTTAGGTCCAGCCGTCCAGAAATACCAAGACTCAACCTGGACGCCCCTCAAGTGCACTAGGTCCATTGACGTGTCAAACAATAACGAATATCTATGGAACCAAGGTCAACCCATAGAAGATCAAAGTCCTGATTCTTGTAAGTTATCATTAGAAGTTTGACATTTATGAAAGCTCAAGATATGATGCAATTATATTAAAACAAGAAGTGAAGAACACGAGCCGGTTGGGCAGTGCAGATGACAAGATTGATAACTGTTCGAGATTTGATAATGGGTTTTTGGCCACTTCCTTAGTTGTTTGAACGGTGTGAGCATGTTTAAAAAATCGTAGTTTGGCTTCTAAGTTTACTAAATATATCCATATCTAATGTCTATAACCTATAATCTATACTAACTAGCATGGTAGTACTACGCGCTTCGCTGCGGGAGCTCTTGTTGTGTTGAGGGTTTGTTGGACGGTAAAGATAGCGCCTCGCTGCGGGAGCTTCTGTTGCGTTGAGGGTTTCGTGGACATTAAAGATAACATTAAGCGACTGTTATTCTCACGTAGGCTTAAAAAAAATACTCACACCCCATTAAGTTCTAGACCAGCCTTAACATTACAATAGTTGGGTTGCCTGTTATTGACTTGATCTGAAGCCAAAAATTTTCCAATATTGACGGCCCATTGAATGCCACTGATCTTAAGCCCAAAATCTCTTAATATTGATGGGCCATTAAATGCCACAAATGTCAATATAATGGCTCCTCCACAAACAACCAATAATGTTAGCTAACCGTCACAAATAGCCAATCAAACTTTGTTACGGTTGAAGTGTAGCAACTTTAATAGTATATATAATAATAAAAGAAAGCTAGTTTTCAGACACACCACTTAATGAGGTCATTTTCCCTCTTGGGTGTGTCACGTGATACTATGTATGATTTTTTTTGAAAAAAAAATTGAGTGACATATGGCGTTAGGTGATACCCTACTCCCCCTTATATCCCTCCAAAATTTTTGTTCTCTCATATTTTCCACACATTTTTTAAATATTAATACTTTTATATACAATATTTTTTAAAAAAAATACACCAAATTAACGAGAATTTTATCATATTTCCAATGAGTATCATAGTGTCATACAAAAAACGAAAAAAATTTGACTTTTTAGTGGGTTTTGTTCATACAGGAAAAAAAACAATGTGTTTAGTTAATTCATTAATCATATTTAGGCAAGTCGCTAATCATGTTAAAACCAGTAAATAGGAATTCTATTTCATCCAATGCGGAATAGGTTAAAACCACCATGTTAAAATAAGTAAATAGGAATTTTATTTCATCTAGAGCAGAATAGGTTAAAACCATTCTTTTCTAATGCAGAATAGATCAAAACCACCATGTTAAAACTAGTAAATAGGAATTTTATTTCATCCAGAGCAGAATAGGTTAAAACCACTCATTTTCAAAAAGATAGCCACATCTTCAACACCACCGTCTCAATCACGACCTGCAACGGTTGCTTCTGCCTCTGCTCCTCATCCAAATGCACATTTTCTTTTTAATATACAATTTCATTCTTATAAACATGACTAAAATTGTTGTTTTCTCATATTGTAGTAAATTAATTTCTATATTACATCATAACACACATTTTATCCATTCATATTAAATTTCTCTATCACGGAAAGTTTCCAGAATATAATCCAGTCTATCTATAACTACTAATAAAATAAACTCATAGGGTGACACATGTCCTTCAATGAAGGTAACCCTCAATTTTTTCCCACTCAAATATGTTAGTACATGTAATGTAGATGTCCCTAGCCTAGTATAGGTATTTGTATGTGTTTATGTGCGTATAAAGTCACCCATATGAAGGGTGGATGCCAAATTGGTAAGTCATTTACACAATTACGTCCAACACGCACTAATGCGCCTAAGAATAACCAATGGTATGGTAATAATAAAATCGTTGGGAAACTGAGCCCATAAGGTTATGGATCATTTCAAATAAGTTATTGGGTCCAAAAAGGGCATTAAACCAAGTAGTGTCGCCTTTGGTCGGCTAAATTGGATTGGTTGTCTGTAAGGGCATTTTTGGAATTTTGAAGGCTTATTAAAGGTTAAGTCTAAAAATCGGGTCATAAGTAAACAAACTGGACTATGTTTCTAGCTATACATGTGTCCATTGGGTTGTTAAAATGATTATTATGTCTTTTGAATGGTCTAGTAGTGTATTTGTTGCATGACCCTTGGCCTTAACGGGTCGTTTTGGGTAAAAACAACATAAGATTTGAATAACCGAAGAGGGGACTTGAACAGGTGAAATGGCACATTTAAACATGATAAAAATGGTGTTAAACAATTCCTAAAGTGTCCGTAGGAAGGGCCTTGAAATGGGTTTAACAAGCACCTAAGGATTAGGGAAAACAAGCAAGTAAAGGAGGCAAAAACTGAAAATAGACCAGCAGGGACAGACCCTGCTGGCCGTAACCCCAGGCCTGCTAGGCGTAGGTTACGGCGGGGTCTTTCCCATCTTCAAGGTTTTGTCCATTTAATCAAGTTCGTTCCGTTTTTTTGGGTTTCGACACTTCTGTGACACCCCGCATTTTCAGGTTATTACTCTAACTGAACTCTAGTTAATTTGCATGTATAAACGTGGATACATACTTAACTAGGGTTAACTAAGAAGGTCTTTCAGTACGTTAATTAGGAAAGTCTTCATCATGACACACACACGAATCCTGTATCCCGAGCGTTGGTGATTTGTCAAGCATACGTGATAATATGTGCAATTGAAATATGATGTACGTGAATTAACATGTTTATGTGAATTACGTGTTTATGCGAATTACTGCTATTTAATAGTCAGTACGTAAACTCTGCGAATTATGTGCACCCTATGATTAATATGTTAGGAGATGGTAAAAACAATAGTTTTTATGTAAGTTAGGGTGGTTAATATTATCGGGTCTAGTATCGGGGTTAAAATATCATTAACGGGTCCGGTTAGCAAGTTAAAAAACCCGTAATATGCAATTCCTTGGGCCACAAGCCAACTCCCATTATAATTATTGATCAAAAAAAAAAGAAACCCTAACCCCATTACTTGCGCCGTGAACCCCCACCCCATCCCCTCTCTCAACTTTCAACCAAACAACAACTCTCTTTCACTAATTCAAGTTGATTTGGGTGCAATCTCTAGGCTTTGAGGAGTTTAGCATTGCAAGGTATACGTTTTACATGTTTCTTGATGATTTACAATGCTTGAAAGTTTTAAAAACCCTAGAAACTACATATATGAAATCGCAAAATAGGGTTTTGTGTGAGTTCTTGGATGTTTATTGTGAATGATGATGAGAATTATTGTTAGTAATTATAATTAGGGTTTTGGTATGTAAATACATGGGTTTGATTGTGATAATATGGATTGAGTATGTGTTATGGACTATTGTGCATGATTAGGGTTCATGAATAACTTGATACGCAAGTTTTGATTTTCTGGCAGATTCGTTTTGATGTTTTGTAGAGCTGTTAAATGGGGTGTAACTTGATTGTTTTGATTGTTACTTGATGCTAGAACATTGTTTATGATGTTAGGTTTTCAAAAAGTCCAAAATCATGTGTTTTTGACTTGTTTTGACATTTTTCCATGATTTTATGAGTTTAGAGGTATAAGCTGATTTTCGGATGTGAAAAACCAGTCAACTTTAAATGGCTATAACTTGAGTTTTACAAGTCCGTTGGTCGCAAATTTTCGACAGTAGTTGCGTATATAAAGGCCAGATCTTTTCTCATTTGGATGAACCTATGATTTTTAATGAAATTTTGACTAAGCTGATGTCAACAGCACGCTTTTCTGGAGAAGGCTGAACTAAATTATTTTTCATAAAATTATGAAGGGTTTTTGTCATAAATAAAAATAATAACATGGATAGAAAACCCATGGGAACTTCCTGTAAATTTTTGAGGACTTGAGGAGTTGGTTTAATATTTTATAAAAATTCATTTTCATAGGTTAAAATTTGTCCAAAAATCGCTAATATGAGAAACAATGATTTATTGATATTTTGTAGGTATTAATGAGTTATTGTTTGTGAAACCCCATATGTGAACATGTATACATGCTATGTGTATGTTATAGGTGACATGATAGGTTGATTATGTGAAAGTGTGTAATGGGTCTTATTGTATTAGAAGTTTTGACATGCTTCTTTATGAATTAATCACCAACGATTGAACGGGTCATACATGGTCTACTTGTGTCGAGTCTATTTACATAAGGTGTCACCTAGGTCATTGTAGAGTACAATGGTTTAGGATAATCAATATGTGTAACCGCACTCAGACACTCGTAACTTTGTGTTCGATAGGTTATCGATAGGCGAGTAGTCTACCACGTTTCAGTGTTTGCGGTTTATATTAGCACGCAACCTAAGGTGAGTTTCACTAATTTTTCTCGAAAGCATGCTTCTCGGGTTTGAGACAACTTTGGTAAACGTTTTCTAGTCCGGTTTGGGACTACTTTTACATCCCGGGTCTTGGGGTGCTTTGATTCCTTGTGTGGGTCGGGTTTTGACTCCTTGTGTGGGTCGGTTTTTACAATTCCTTGTGTGGATCGCGCTTTTATCAGTTTACAACTTTAACTGTCCTTTGTGAACTAAACACATTTTATCACTTAAAGTCCTTACATATTATTGGGTTAATCGCTGGAGGCGAACGGGGTATTAGTTGATAGCGCTATTAGGTTGTGCAACAACCTCATGCTTGAGGTGCCGGGGGCACGGGCATGAACTTTTGACCACGCTCTTGAGGAGCTTAACATACTAGTGTTGATAGACACTAGTACTAAGGAAAATTTATAACTTCTGTATGTTCCCAATAATCACCTGGTTAGTTACAATGAGTGGGCTAGCTACCCCTGACAAGCTTAAACTGATGACTCTTATGACTTTTGTAGTCAACAACTTTACACTCATTATTTAAACTGTGAACTCACCAACATTGTTTGGTTACCCACGATATACATGCTTTTGTAGGTAGTTAGCTTCCGGTGTCACGATTAGGAAGCACTGCACGTTTCACTGCATTTGGGGTCTTAGGCATACACCTAAATTACATATCATGCTTTTACGTTTTCTCTCATATGGTTTTAATTTGGGTGTGTTGTTTTGCGCATGGGTTTAAAATGTTTAAATTTGGTTTACGCTTCCGCAGCTTTACTAAACTTGATTTTTGAAAACAAACTAAATGGTTTGGGCATTTAAAGTTCGTTCATATGACTTATGACTATGGGATCCTGGTATGTCACACGCCTTGCAATGTAAACTCTGCGGTGGAAATTTGAGGGTGTGACAACTTCCACTATTCTAAATGCATTATTAGCAATCCCACTAACCATTATTTGTGTAACGGTGCTAGGTACATATTCGTTGGGAGTCCCGGAGCAAGGATCAAGTCTCGAGGGGAGCCGAACACACCCGAACACTCAAAAGCTTCCGCAACAAGAACTCTCGATTAAAATGAGAAAACTAAGCGTATGTTTTTTTTGTAGTTAAAATGTAAGAATTGTGTGAATCAATAATGTAATTTATCACAATGGTTTAAGTTTTCATTAATACCAAAGTTTTAATTGAGAGTGAATTTTTAATCAAGTCCAAAACTCGTAAGTTTAAGTGCTTATCTCCTATTTACTGGTTAGGGTCTTACATAATGGGTATTTTGGACATCCTGCACACTACTAGGTCTCTTAGGCACGACTAGCTTAAGCTAGTCGTGTGGGTGTTAGGCCGACTAGCTAGCTAGTCGCCCCACCTAGTCATGTGGAAGTAAGCTAGTCGCCCCCAGGTCCTGGGATGACTAGCACGAGCTGTAAGTAGACCCAATGATTGCCCTAATGCCCTCTGCTGTCACATCATACATTCTCTGAGTTATTGCCTAGGGTTTCGGGTAGGTAGCTTTGTATTTTGCACGCGCGCTCTGTTTTAATACTAATACAACCTTGAACCCATCTTGTGTATGTTTTTGACATCTCGTTATTGTGTTTGTTGGCGTGTTTGTTATCTAAACAGCTTCTCATGGATTTCGCACACTAGGCGTATCAGCCTGTGATTGTCGGATTGTCCAAAACCAATCCTACAAGTGGTATTAGAGCCGTGGCTCGTATCACGGGTGTTTAGTAACATTTAATCATTTATAAATCAAAATAGATAGTTTTATAACAAAAATCATTGTTTTTGGTCCAAAAATCTGTTTTGTAAGTTTGAAACTTTGTGTTTTTGCAAAAACCCACATTTTTCAAAATTTGAAGTAAAATTAATGGTTAAAAACATGTGTTTTTTATTAGGGTTTGTTCCAAAAAGGTTTTAACAAATTTTCTAATCATTTTGTGATTAAACACATTGATTTTGATTGATTTCGATGCAAAAATGGTGATTCTCATGCAAAACAAGCTAACAGACCTGCAGGAGGTGACAAGCTTTCATAGGGGTCACTAGCTTTAGCTAATCGTGCTACTGTTCTAACGACTAGCCATCTAATCATGTTACTTTCACACGACTAGGTAGCTAGTCGTGTTGTGGAAGCTACTCGTGTCCAAAACAGCTAGTCATGTCGCTATTCACACGACTAGGAGGCTAATCGTCTCTTTCTTCCTACTCGCTTTTTATCACCCTAGTCGCCTGTCAGCAAACCTAATTGTGTGTTTCAATCCTAATTGTGTCTAGCTACTCGTGTGTCACTACCTAGTCGCCTGTACTCAACTTTAACCTAAAATTTGATTAAGTATCAGACTATTAACTATGGCTAACTCGTGGGGACACCTGAATCAACCTAGACAACAATATGAACAACCAATGAACACACAAATGAATGTATCAACCAATCCTTGGGCATACTGTGCATAACGAAACGTGCAACTTTGCAATAACAGCAACAACAAGCTAATGTTGCAGGAACCAATCTGTGGGTGCTTGCAGCTCAACGATATGCCCAACATAAACTCCTCACGAACGCGATCCTCGAGCACTCGCAGCCACTGCAACTCAACAGAGTCATCATTTATCGTCCATGTCATTTAGTGACATACAAAAAGTGCCACAAAAAAACAAAAAAAATGCCACTAAAGACCCTGTTAGGAATGGGCAACACACAAAAAAAGTGCCACTAGAAACGGTGACGCTAAAGCCTTTTAGTGACACTTTTTGATCTGCCACACAAAGTTTTTAGGCTTTTAATGGCACTTTTTTATTTGCCACAATATAAAAAGAGTACTTTTGAGGCACAATTTTTATGCCGTTAAAAAGTTACCGTAGTTACATATCCTTACTAGCTTTAGTGGCACATAATTCAGCCCCACAAAGCCCATAATTATGAAAATAAAATATAAATTAAAACTTCAATTAAAACCACAAATGTAGAAATGGTAATATTATAACTTCAATTAAGAGTTCAATCTAAACATATTCCAAATGTTAGCAAAAATAATGTGTAACAAGTAACATATTCCATATGTCTACACGAGAAGTCTAAACATTCCTTTGAATTAGAATTTCACTGTCATAAGATTTAGCTCCAAAGCGTCTCATGATATCTACCCTGCCATTAACCACATAAACAAGCCTTAGTATCGATTCAAAACAAACCTTAAAGTTCTTTTATTTATGAAACTCGATCTTTGTTCTTGATTCTATCAACTATATAAACAAGCCTTAGACCACCCATAGTGGCAACCAAATTGGGCATGAAATTCCTCCAATAACTCTCCAACACCGCCCCTTGGTGCTATCCTTCAAAATTGGCTTTTGACGTGAAAAAACTAACGTCACATTTGGGCGTGAACTTGCTTCGTTTTAGGGGGCCAATCAAACTAGCCCATGTGGATAGGGCGTTTTTTTCTTTTGTTCCACTACATGTGGTCTTAGTATTGACTTAAAACAAACCTAAAAGTTCTTTTATTAATAAAACTCAATGTTCTTGACTCCAAAAAAAAAAAAAAACATGTATAAAAAAATGCCCAGACAGGCAGACACCTAATAATTAGACAAAAAAATCAACATATTACCTTAACTACAATGTCAACAAAAATTTATAGATCAATTGTCCAAATGTATTTCTTGTCGTCTAAAACGGAAGTTTTTGGCTGATGAATTTCATGCCAAGTACAAACTTCACCGACAATGAATTTGCAGCAAAAGACTAATTAGTAACACATAGTAATGTTCCATACATCTTGCCCAACTAAAAAGCAAATTTATGTAAGAATTGCATACCTCATCTGAATAGATCTGCTTTGATATGATCTGATGAATTACATTTGGGATCAAGGATTCAAAAACTCCACTTGCCCAACTAAAAAGCAAATTAATTAGTAACACGTAGTAATGTTCCATACATCTTTAAAACTATAATGAACTCATGTTATATAGAAACGACTAGGAAACTAATCCTACACTTAACTGGTCTTCACTTAATTTGTCAAATTAAATTAAATTCACTTCAAATTGCAACTCTCTACCATCATCAAATTCACTTCCTCGAACTAGATAAAGATCAAGCGATAAAGTTTCAAAGGGTGACCAAGTTCTATCTCGCTTTCAAGATTCATGCCGGTTGTGACTGGTCAAAGATTAGCAGGATCTAGACTTCTAAGCAATAGAAGATCAAGTGTTGTTGTGAAGACTGTTTTTGCTATTTTTGAAGACTTTTTGAAGATTCTGAAGACATACTAGCTAGGTCCAAGGGGGATTCAGCTAGTGCATGTTTGTAATATGTCCCTAGCCTAGTATGAATAACAATTAGTCGTTTATATTGTGTTTCTACCTCGTTTGCGTGTGGTTTATGGTGTTTGTAATAGTTTAGGCAAAGAGGTTCTGTAGACAAGAATGGATCATCCCTTTGTGTTGTCTTTCAGGCGAAGGGCTCATCCCTTCGTCTGGACCCCTTCGCTAGTAGTTGATCCCTTCGCCCCAAGGGCCTAGACGAAGGGCTAATACTATATATAGTTTTAGCCCCGCTTACGGTTGTGCGCATATAATGTATATATGTTTGGTCCTCAAGGGGCAAAAGTAAAGTGGCACTAATTTTAATGTTATTTTACTAATTTCAGGAAAATAATGTTAAAAACGACGTATGGTTAATCATGCATCATGTGGTGGCGTTGATAGGCAAAAGACAAGGGGTTACATGCACCAATCGGGCTTGTCCCGATTGCGAAGTGTTATCTGCCTTATGTCCAATGCTTGATAGAAAACCACTATCGAGCCGGGGGGTCTCACTGAAAACAGCCTCTCTATTCCCTTGTAGTAGAGGTAAGGTTGTCTACATCTGAACCTTCTCAGACCCTACCTTAGCGTTGCTATTGGTGGGATTAACTGAGTATGATGATGTTGATGATGACTTGAAACCTAGCATGTTCTAGTTATTTATAAGCCACCACTAGTGGGTGAGAGTGGTTTTGGTCAGGTTTTGTGTTTGTTCTTATTTTCCAACACCCGAGCTCTGTTTTATCAATAATAACAAACATTATAACCGAATCATGGTGTTGTTCTGTAAGACCCTAACCCGTAATCACGCGATTAACGCCTAATCTTACGAGTTTTGAACTTACTTAAAACCATTCCCGATTAAACTTTGATATTATATATACATACAAAAACTAACTTAACGGTAAAAAGTAATTTAACGGCAGGTTCCATTTCCTTCTTATTAGTTTTCTCAAAATCACGGTTTCCGTCTGTCTCCACTTTTCAAACTGCTTCTCAATGTTCAACCGTTTTCTTAAGTAAATTGACACCGTTCTCACATTCCATTTTCAATCGGTCTCTCATTCTATTTATCAACGCAGTAATCATACACAAAAACCATGGCAATCGTTCTTCGTTTCGCGGATTCTTCAATCGAATTCAACGACGGACTGTCCGAATCGAAGTCGAAATTCGTTGTATCTTGAAACTGTCATTGCAAAACTTGAAAAATCAAATTTCCGGCAACATATACGGCGAAGGACTGCCGAGAATAGCAAAATCAAAACAACAAAATCGGAATCAAACATAACTTTCAACGAAGGATTGTTGAAAATAAATCGATGTGAAATTGTTAAAGCCGATACCATAACGGACGTGTGTTGTTTCATCAATCAATCTGTTATCGGTATCAACTGGATCTAATCGAAGAACCGAAAAAGCCATCACAGAATTTCTGAGCAATAAACTAAGTATAATTCATGGAGATGTAGATAAGAGGAAGACTCAGCGATGGGATCTGAGGATTTGCATTTTGGACATGAGCGACAATGATGTTGCAGGTTGTGCAATAGTGGATATTGAGAGAAAAGGAGGGAAAACCATATATTGTGGTATCGTATTACTTACTTTGTTATTTGGTCAGACATATTAATACAAGTTCATACTACAAATCCAAAGCACTTGATGTGGTTCTCAAAGTTAACCAAGATAATAGAAATTAAGAAAGAAGAACAGAAATAAAAATGAGAAGAAGATTGAATCAATTTTCTGCTTAACATTCCCAAATGCCAAGACCTCCATATATGGAGAAAAATGGCAACATTACAGCATGATTTAACTCCTAATTTTATGTGGAGAGAGAGCTAGTCAATCCTCCTTTATTATAGCATAAAAGTAAATAAAACCAATTCTAAAAATAACTTTGACTGCAACATGGGAATCCTTTGAGATTGCATGAATTTAGGATGGTATGGTAGGCACGTAACAATCCACCTCCCTTGAGCACGCCTTGTCCGCAAGGCGAAGTATAGGATAAGTCTTTTTGGTGTGTACTCCAGTGCCCCGATTGTGTTTCAGCTCATCCAAACTTGTGCGTTTCAACCCGTAAAGCTTGTGTGACGAACCGTCGAGATGGAACCCAATAGTAAGATCCTCGAAATCAAACTCAACCGGGCCTAGTTTCTTTAACCAATGAATACCTAGGACCAACGGGTGGGCCGCAACAGGTAAAACCAAAAAATCGGTTGTGACGGTATACCCCGAAAACATAATAGTGAGGTCCCGAACCTGACCGACACAAATGAGTGTTTCACTATTAGCGACCACTACTTCAAACTTCACGTTATTATTCACCTTAAGTCCCAATTGATCAACCAACGCAAGAGATATGAAATTGTGAGTACTTCCCCTATCCACCAACACCACAACTTCTTTGGTTTTGATCTTTCCCGGCAATCTTAAAGTTTGGGGAAGGATAGTACCCGAGATTGCCAAAAACGAAATTTCCGCTTGAATAACATCTTCCATTTTTTTGAGAGGTTCATCTACGTGGATCTCATCGCCATCCTCTTGAACATCGCTAATCATAAAAAGTTGAGGCTTACTGCACTTGTGCCCGGGTGTGTAGTGGTCGTCGCAATAGTAGCAAAGTCCCTTTTCTCTACGTTCACGAGCTTCAGCACCGGATATGCGGCGAGTTGGATTTGGGGCTGGAAGAGCAAGGCGTTGGGATGGGCTTGAACCCAACAAACCGAGGCTAGAGTGGGATTTTGTTGGAGTGTTAAAGCTTGGTACTTGGTCAGAAGATAAAACCTTAAGTTGCAGGTTTATCTTATCTTCAACCAATCTTGCCAAACCAATGGCTTCTGTCAAGTGCCTTGGTTTTTTTATCTTGACTTCCAAATGAACCTCTTCTTTCAGTCCCCCGATAAAGCAACCCATCAGAAAACTTGCCGGAAGCCCATCGACACGGTGCGATAACCGTTCGAAGGCCTCAACGTACGCTGCAACGGTGGTCGTTTGTGTAAGACGATGGAGTGATTCCGAGGGATCCTCATAATCGGTTGGTCCGAAACGACTAAGCAAGGCCGTAGTAAACTCCATCCATGTTAGAGGACCACGCGGTTTCGTGTACCATCTATGCCATTGGAGGGCGATACCCTCTAAGTGGAAGGAAGCCAAACTAACTTGATCTTCTGCCGCCACGTTCTGAAAATCAAAATACTGCTCGGCTTGGTAGATCCATCCCGTCGGATCATCGCCGCTGAACCGAGGAAAATTGAGTTTCAAATATGGCTTCGGATTGGAATTGACAGTGAGAACCCCGTCCACTTTTGGTTCTTTTCGGGCATTCAGGGACTGCAATTCACCCAAAATTTTTTCAAATAACGCGTCGTATTTAGCGAAGCGTTCTTCGGTTTCCTGTTGAAATTCAGCGTTGTTGCGTTTGCCAGCCATGGGATCACCACTGCTCTGATACCACTGATGTGGTTCTCAAAGTTAACCAAGATAATAGAAATTAAGAAAGAAGAACAGAAAAATGAGGAGAAGATTGAATCAATTTTCTCCTTAACATTCCCAAATGCCAAGACCTCCATATATGGAGAAAAATGGCAACATTACAGCATGATTTAACTCCTAATTTTATGTGGAGAGAGAGCTAGTCAATCCTCCTTTATTATAGCATAAAAGTAAATAAAACCAATTCCAAAAATAACTTTGACTGCAACATGGGAATCCTTTGAGATTGCATGAAATTAGGAGGGTATGGTAGGCACGTAACAGCACTATTGAAACGGAAGTGCGAATTTGCTTTTAATGATATAGATTACTTTACTTGAAGAGAACAAGTTATAGTTTATGGTTTCTTTAGATTTTTCTTTTAGAACCCCATAACCAAGATATTTTGTCATAACCGCCAACAAAGATCTGTCAATAGGACCTTGGTACCTAAACATAGAACAACTTTGAAAGAATCGAGAAATACACAAATTAATTTGATTTTATGCTGACTGGATTGTATTTGATCACGTATTCACATTTGGATGTTGGGGCTTTCAACTTTCATATATTTTTCTTGAACAAATTTTCCAGGTAGGATGTATTGGTTTGGATAGTTTCTATGCATAAATTTGGCTAAAACTAAACCAAAATCGAAATGATTGTTTTCATAGTTTTAGGAAACCGGTTGGTATCAGTTTCTGTAAATAGTTCCGTTTTTAGTTTTACATTTAAACTTGAAATATCCGGGTCTGAAAAAGTTGGCTATCCGATAACCAGTTTGTTATTTCAGCCTACCAAACCAATACCCGTATATCATGTTTTTGAAAGTAAATTGCTGTAGCGTAGGATTGTAGTATGGGGATAAAGCAAAATAGAAAGAATGTTTTGCATAAACTTAAGAATTTTAGTATCTCATATATAACGATACTAATCATATTCATCATAAATATCCCGCCGCAACGCGCGGGTTGGCGACAACTTGTTTATTATAAACTCAAACCATTGAGATCGAATACATATTTGATTCCCACAAATTTTTACATTTTAACAGTTAAAACATACACTAAGATTTTGCGTTTTAATGGGAGTTATTTGAATTCTAATGCGGAAGCTTGATGAGTGATCAGGTGTGTTCGGCTCTTCTCGCGGCTTGATCTTTGTTCCGGGACTTCCAACGATCGCTGGCCTAGCACCATTACAAAAATAATGGTTAATGGGTTGCTAATATAGCAATTACTATAGCATAAGTCTCGTTACTCTTCGAAACGGAACGAACCAGGCCAAAGGGCCAACATAGATAGCCTTTAAGGATTTCACTTGGAACCAACAAGGGGAACCAAGTCTTCAGTTAGGATCCCACCCTGAGGTTTTAAGGTAGCACCAGATAAGGGAACCAAGTCTTTAGTTAGGATCCCACCTTGAGGTTTTATGGTAACATCAGAACGAAAGGGGAACCAACTCTTCAGTTAGGATCCCACCTTGAGGTTTTAAGGTAGCACCAGAAAGGGGAACCAAGTCTCAGTTAGGATCCCACCTTGATGTTTTAAGGTAGCGCCAGAAAGGGGAACCAAGTCTTCAGTTAGGATCCCACCTTGAGGTTTTCAATTATATCCAAAAAGCGAACCACGACTCGATAAGTTTTGTACAAGTTAAAATCATATTTTCAACTGAATTGACATTTGTTTGACTAGAAACATCGCCCGGTCAATGTCACTATGATCTGGTTCTTAGTTTCGAATGAGTTTGTCGATTCTTACCCAAATCGACCCATTGGGTTTCAAAACATCAGTTAATTGTTCAAAGGGTAGGATAATCATGTTATCAACCCATTGGTTACTTGTTTAACTAAAAATGTCGACCGCTTTTATCATTAAGACCCGATTACTAGATTTTACCTTCAATGAAAGTTTAAAATTTCCCAAAATGCCCTCCTGGGCATTTACTTCAAATTAGCCATCCGTGGTGACACTACTAGATTTGATTTCATTATTTTCAACTCATTGATTTATTTAAAAACCTCTAAGTCCTTCCGGACTTAGATTTTCACCATTTCTTAAGATTTCCCTTATTTAGTAAATTCTAAGCGCATTAGCGCGCATTAGACATAATTATGGAAATAACTTACTTGATTGGCACCACACTTCATGTGAGTGTTTTTAGTACCCATGTTGCTTCACCCGAAGCCGTTTATTTGACTACAGACTTACCGGGTGGCTTGGACCCATCTCCATACCTTGTGCTCAAACTCCATGATTATTGGCATTAAGTGTCCATTCTTAAATGCATTTACCTGTATACTTTCTAAATTGGCAAGCATTAATTTCTCGGGACTCAATGGTAATACTTCGTCATTTGATCCGTTTAGCCTCTTGAATCATGACGCATGATATATAAAAGCATCAAGTGTTGGGCTCTAATGGTGAGGACTTCACTATTTGACCCGTTTTGACCCATAGCTCATTATACTATGTTATCCAAGTTTTTACTTATGGTTCAAGTTACACAACTTGACCCATTTAACCACATGCTTAACGACTTCATTCACATGATTTCATTTGGGTTAAAACATCATTCCTCACCTATCTTTATTAATTGACCCGTGTGATGAATTTTACCATTCGATCATAACTCATTGTCTCGATTAAGGTCATAAATCACGTTTTGTTATGAGTGCACATAAGGCGACCCACTTAATAGATTCCACCCCTTAGGATTTATCTTTATCACATACTCAAGATTTAAGACTAATGTATACAACAAATGGACTACGCTATAGTCTAATGTGTAAGTAAAACTTACCTTGTATGCATTCTCATTTCCTTGCACCTTAGGCTCGTATCCGCTTGACCCGTTTTGCTCGTTGATCCATTACTTCCAAGCTTGCACCTAGTTTGACAAGATCAACCTTCACTATACTCATAAGATTAATTAAGTTAGTCATCATGTCCAATAAGTAACAAATCTCATGAGTTTATTGACACCATTATATCACCTTCCATGCTCGGGTCAGTTTGACTTCTAAAAGTTAACTACCCTTAGCATGATCATGAACATTATTAATTTCCCAATCATCTTTGGGCTATATTTCATGTATGGTGTGATCCATATTTTAAACATGTGTTTCACGTTTTATATGCAGGTAACTCCATGATTAGCCAAATCAAGTTATCACCTCAATTTGCAAACAAGGCTATTGAGGCGTTTCATCAAACACTTGGCATGCACCCACCAAATTTAATTGATTTTCATGAGTTTAAGTTTAGCCAAAACATACCCATTTATCTAATGATCATCATATCATGTTGTTTAGACTCTTTAACCTAAATTCCTCATCATATATAACAACTCCTAAGAGTCAACTAAATCATTAAACATGGAGGGTTTCAACCTAGAGGTTAAACCCCAATTTTTACACATCAACATAATCATATAACTAGAATCAAACACACATGTAGATTGTGATTCGTAACCAAATTAGGTATGATTGAGGCTCCCTAAAGCTAGAGAAACCTCTAACAACTTAGAATCTCACGTTTTTTTACAAAACCCTAGATTTTCACAATGATCAAAAACGAGTATAACATCAATTTCTACCAAATAAAAGATACCTTGATGTTTGTTAAGCCTTAGATGATCCGATTTTTGCTAGATCATCGAAAAGCTCCTTGATTTGGCTTGGATTTAAGCATGATTTGCGTGTTTAAGGGTTTGTGGATCATGGGGATGAATCTCCTAATCATACACGACACACACACACAAATGTGTGTGTTTACGCCCATTTTTATCATTTACACATTTCATGTTTGACTATTTGTCAACCACAACCCCTCTAGTTTTCCCCAAAGTCTTTTGTTATTAAAACTCAATTAACAAAACTAACTTCTAGCGTTATTCCCATAATAGGACATAACCTAAGTTTTTATTATTCGAGTCTCGTTTTATTATTCTGCTAATCACGCCTAATTGCGCAATTAGGCGAAACAGAATAATAAAACAAGACACGAATAATAAAAACTTAGGTTATGTCCTCACGCCTAATTGCGCAATTAGGCGAAACAGATGATTTTGGGGTGTTACATGTTCTTGCATGTTTTTTTATTGTTAATCTTGTTCTTCAAAGTTTAAACTTGAAACCAAACTCAAACCTTGGATTTCGTACTTGGTTTTGTGTTAAGTTAGTGATTCACGTTTTCGGTCCTACAGAAACAAAATCTATCATGTTTTCCTACGCTTATATTCAACATTTTCAATTTCAAAAATATACTTGGTTCATGTCAAAAAGTCTTTCATATATTTTATGTTTTGGGTTACCAAAGATCTGCAAAGCGACACAAAATCTGTCATGTTGTCTTCACACTGGCTTCAAACTTGATGGAGAATGAAAGGCTCCGGTCATTCACACAATCCTCTATTTTATCTGCACAACCCTTATACGGCCCGTATAGAGTTATATGGGCCGTAGAGATCTATAGGGGCAACATCTGTTTCCCAATCATTGGCCAATCATCGCCCAATGATTAATTAGGTACACATGGGTTGTATAGGGCTATATGGGCCATTTAGACACAAAGAATATTTTCACATTGGCATTGTGTTGGAATGGTGTGTTGGGTTGGACCTTTATGGGCCATAAAGGGCTCTATGGCTTATATAAGCCAACCTCTAAGGCCCGTATCTACAGGCCATATAAACCTTTACTGCCCGTAATTATGTTTTTTTAAGTGTACGTTGTTTATTAGTTTTAAGCATGTTAATTAAGTTTTTTATAATTTTTTTTCATTTCTTATTGTAAAGAAATTTTTTTATAAAAACTCAAATAACATGCTTAAAAACAACACTTAATAAAAACATAATTACGGCCCGTAGATTGTTTGGGGAAGGGTCGTAAAGGTCCTTTATTGGTCATAGAAGTGGCTTATCTACAGGCCATATAAACCTTTACGGCCCGTAAAGGTCCAACCCAACACAATACCAAGGTGGAAATATTATTTGTCTATACGACCCATATGTACCCAACTAATCATTGGGCAATCATTGACCCCAATTATTCGGAAAGATATATGGCCCATATACACCCCTCTACGGCCCATATAAGCCTAGACGGGCCGTGTATATTTGCTTTTTTAAAGAGCATTTTTGCACTGATACCCTATATATATGGCCCATATAGAACTCTAAAGCCTGTATAGTTAGTGCAAACTTGAAAAGTGTTGTGCAAATAACATGCCCAAACGAAAATGTTTTCCGGATGCTGTCTGAAAGGGTCTTACCTAAGCTTTCTTATGTCATCTTTGATTCCCACCCCCCTTGAAATATATTATCACATTCACACAGACTTTATTTATTCATTGTGGCATGTGGATTCGTTGTTTTATTCTCTATTATCTATATAAAAGCAACACATCCCTTAATATATTACACATCAAACTTCTTAAAATATAATAACACACTCTCTCTCTACACTAAAAATACATTGAAATGGGGATAGAATGTGAATCCAAGAGAAGGTTTGCATTACTCTTAGCAGCGAGAGACTCAGAATATGTAAAGAAGGTGTACGGAGGGTATTTCAATGTGTTTGTTGCGGCTTTCGGTGACGAAGAAGAACAAGAAGAGAGGTGGGATATGTACAGGGTTGTTGATGGGGAGTTCCCTGACATGAATGACCTTCAAAACTATGATGGTTTTGTTGTGAGTGGAAGCCCTTATGATGCTTATGGAGATGACAATTGGATTCTTGAACTTTGTTTTCTATTGCAAACCCTAGATTCTATGCAAAAGAAAGTTCTTGGCATTTGCTTTGGCCACCAGGTATCCTTTTTTGTAACTTGGCTCTAATAAATTAATAATGGCGATACCTTTTTTCATTACCTTAGAAAAGATACGTTGATCCAAACTAAGGAACTTTATATGATTATATCACAAATGGAATACAACCTTAAAATAGTATGAAATATTGATCCAACCGTAAATAATATTATCTTTAGAATTAAGATAGATTCACAACAATCTATGGCGAATAAATATGACAAACCCAGACTCTTTCCAAAGAATCTCTATCACATAGCTACTTTCTAATTTCCCTCTTCCCTCATCCACTCTCGTTCGGAACTAACCGATGAGTACATGTGCATTTGTATTGTTTTTCTGAAGTTGGTCCCCGGATTTCGCCGCACGAGAATCACATTGTTTTCTATACATGAAAGAATTGTGCCGACATTGAAAAGATTAGATTGAGAGGTTTAGATATGCAATTTTGGAGAAAACTACTCTACAAGATTTTTCGTTCTGTGATTTTGGTTTTGATGATGTAATATTTTGGATTTGGATACAGAATTTGATAAAGGAATTTTTGATTCTGGTCTTTAGATGGCTTTTAGAGCTCAACAATGACCAAAGTTTGAATAAAAACTAAAAATAGTTGCAAGTCAAAAAAAGAAGCAAGAAACAGCTGGAAAAAGAAACGAAATAAAACAACTAAAAGAAGGCCTAAAATACTTATAGTTGTTTTGAGATATATATAATTTAGTAAAAGAAATTGGGGTAAAATAATTATTTTTTAATGTATTTTTAATATAATGGATATTTTTGATAATTTTAGATTTTGGAAAAAGGATATATGTAAATAAAATTTTGTACGCATACAGGCCTCTATCGAATAAATAACCTATGTGAAATGCACTTTAGATGTAAAAATATTGTTGTTTAAAAAAAATAATAAGTAATTAGTTTGTGAGACAAATATTGGTTTTCATGATTCTCTTATTTCAACCTTCTATAGACCTAATAAGTTAATGGGTAATCAATTAATCGTATCTTATCCTATTTAATGTTTCTTTTCTTAAACTCATGTTATAATACACGGGTTTCAAACCCAATTAAATAATATATATTTACCACGATTTAACCACGAATCTAATTTTCCATTATATTCCAATCACCTTGAGGATATCCACAATATATGGAGATTCTGAAATATGTCAACCGAAAAAATTCGACATTTCTAGGCCACTTAAATTTTTGCGTCATATATTATAAAAGTATATTTAAATTTTTAATTTGGGTTGTTAGCTCTAGATTTAAACTTTTTTTTTCTGAAAGTTCAGTGTCAGTAAACATAATATTTGTTTAAAAATTTTGCTTGCCACGTCTAGCTAAGTGCCAAAACTCATATAATTTTATTATGTTAATATTATATCAGTTTTTGTATACAGTTTTTAGAAAACTATCTTAATTATTGTTAAAGTAATAAATATATGTCCGAGATAATTTAAAATTGTGAAATATTCTTTTTTTGATTAGATCAAATCTTTCTCCGAACAAAATAAAATATTCTTAATGTTTGTTAGACTATTAGAGACTGCTAGTGTTTGCTAGACTTTTCTTAATTTTTTTACACTTTTCTTGTTTTGTAGAGTACGAGACTAATGACCATATATGAACTAACTTGTTTAATTATGTGTGTATATAAATAGGTGTTGTGTAGGGCATTAGGAGGAAAGGTAGGGAAATCACAAAGTGGTTGGGACCTTGGGCTTAGGAAAGTGAACATCGTCAAAGATTTCTCCCCTTGCAGCTTCCTTGAAACCTTGGTTGAAACACCCCCAGCCCTCACCATCATTGAGTGCCACCAAGATGAGGTCTCTCTCTCTCTCTAAATATTTTGTCATCTTATCTTAGACCTCAAGCATTTTAACAAAAACTCATTTGATCAACTTTTATTTGATCTTTTGAATGAACAACATATGCCCTCAATCATTTGATTTGTGGGTATTTTAGTAAAGAGTAATTCTAGCTACCCAATCTAGTGGACTCTAAAAAATTTTGATACAGATATATGCGTGGCAAGCATACTACTTGAATACGCTAACATGGGAAGTCCAAGAAAAAAAAAGTTTTTTTTTTTTTTTTTTTGAACGGCGCCTAATTTCTCCCCTTTTTATTACACTTTTTTTTTTGCCTCTTATGAGGCTTGAGCTCCCAACTTTCCCTTTACAACCCCAACACCTTTACCACCACACCACAAAGTTTTCTTAAGCAAGTCTGTTTGATTAATGATTAGCAGACTCCAATTAAGTGTGCTCAATTAAGTGCGTTCCTTTGATTAGCGGACTATGTAGAAACTAAAATAAGTTCAATAATCTCCTAGAAACTCCTAAAAATGCTTATGACTTTTATAAAACATATACAAGTAACTAAAAAAAATCCTATGCCCTCATGCACCAACATCATGGGAAAGGAACTTATGCCATTTTATACAACCAAAGCACATAAAGAGATCGAATGTTTGGTCACTATGTTGATGAATGTATTCCAAAAGCAGGTTTTACAAGACAAATTTATACATTTAGATATTTGCATGCATGATCTACCCTCTATGATCACTAATTATAACATGTCTTAACATATATACGAATGGGTGTAGGTGTGGGAGGTGCCAACGGGAGCAGAAGTCATAGCATTCTCTGATAAAACAGGAGTTGAAATGTTTACAATTGGGGACCATATTCTAGGGATTCAAGGTCATCCAGAGTACCCTAAAGACATTTTGAACAATCTTATAGACCGCCTTCTCAATCAAGATTCCATTGAGGTACGTAACTCATCTCAAGCGCGCGCTTGTTCATATATCTCAATTCAATCATGGTCTCTTGATTAACAAAACTAATTAGCATTAATGAACAAAAAATTACAGACTGAACTAGCAGACGTTGCAAGGTCAAAGCTGGAAACTGCAGATCCAGATAGCAAGTGTTGGCAAGAAATATGCAAAGCATTTCTTAAGGGTTACTGGAACGCATATCCAAGTATTGAACAATGAAGATGTAATACTTCTATGATATTAAGTACATACTATATTGTATTTCAACACCTACAAAAAAATAATAATAAAGAAATATTGTCGGCGGCTATTGGCCGCCATCAATCTCAACTTCAAAAATCAATGTTGGCGGCCAATAGTCGATAGTAGGATTGGTGGTAGCCAATAGATGATAATTGGAATTACATAAATCCAATATTCCTAAAAAAGATAAAAAGAATAATAATAAATAAATAAATTATAACAGGAAAATGGGTTGTGTGATCTTGCCTTTACAATAAGAGGAAAATAGAATGGACATAAGGAAGTCCAACTCTCGATGTGTATGATTATATGAATATATCCAATGTCTATTTATGTGACTCGTTCCTTCATCTTTTTTGGTTGACAAATTAAGGGAATTACATTGTGCAATGACTTTTAATAGTCATAAACGTAATGTTTAAAAGTCGATGCTTATTTCACATTATTTATTTGTTATATTTTGATCCACATAAATTTAATTAGTGATTACACGTAAGGAAATATTCCATTTTCATATGTTTTGATGAATCACAAAATGATCAAGAGACAATGAGGGATCCATGATTTTTAGCTAGTGGAAACATAAAATCGCACGTTGAAGAACATTTACATTAAGTCGTAGCTAAAAAAAGATATGGAAAAACATCATAAAATATGTAATATTCCTTTAATATAATTCGTATGTGAATTTTCTTAGGACAAGCAAACATGGGTAAAAACTTCACCAACAGATTACCAATAGAAGTTTTATTAGACCCTTCGGGTTTGGTAACCAAAACTATCTTGGGTTTCACCAATCACACATAGTCAACTAATTACTATCCTAAACTACAATAAAACACCCTAATTTGGTGGAGGCACTACCCTAAATCACAGGTCTCACGATATTACACACACCACCCTCTATCTATATCTCTCACCTACACACACTCCATCGATTAGTATCAACTGAGAACCCCACCCATAACACAATGGGTGGTGTTCCTGCTCACCACACCCTCCACCTTTAGAAATCACAATTCAAAGCACAGATGGTTATTGTTGAGGGCTCACTAATGATAATATCATCAACAAATAAGAGAGCTTTCACTTACTATTATACTCACTACTGATAGTTATTTTTAATTAAAGCAAAATGGATTTACCATTTTTTGTAAATCAATAAAACACATTAACTATACTACATTAATTAAAGAAAAATGTATTTACCATTTTTTGTAAATCAATAAAACACATTAACTATACTACAGTTAGCAACTTCTCTGTGTGAGCGAGTTGCTATTGTAGCTAAAAATAATTTTTACTTGTTTTGATGTTGTACTATTGTGTATGTTTATCTCATTTGTGTATGTGTATCCCATTTGTGACGTCATAATATCATCCAAACACTAATCTCTTTCTCCCTCCAATCTTTCTTTGCAGTTTTCTTCATTCCTTCCCCAACACTCCAAACGAGAGAGAGCAAACAAGTGGCGTTTGCAATGGTTGCAGCCACCCATCCGATGGTAGTGTTTTGGTTTCCAATGAAGATATGGACAATGACGGCTAGGGTTTCGCCGTAACATTTGACATCGATGCCACTTGATCTTGGTTTCACATAGCTATGTTGGAATAAATATACATAATGTTTGTATATTTATCAATAGCTATTATAATCATTTATATTATCATTGATCAATTAATTCACGTTTCCACATATCAACAAATTATATAATGATCGTAAAACATTTATTACCCGACACTTAGCACATTTACGTTAATTCACCAACTTTCTGGACTCGAAACTCGCGTGTGTGCGTTTCTACCCGGTGATCCTCCGAATCACCAACCCTTAGACATATGTGTGTAAACCGACTCCCGGTGATTCCCCGAATCATCGAACCGACTCATTTAATCCCGTTAAGTACATTTTATGAATGTTTTGCTAAGGTATAATTATATGTTTGATAAAATTATTAACATGAATTTGACGGGTGTCACAACCTAATAACATGTCAATAACTGAACATTTTTAAATTTTATAGAAATATTATACCATTTATATATGCGTACCACTAATTTCAAATATGCATATTCTAAGAGCATAACTGCAAGCCATATATGACCATGAATACGAAAACCATTTTAGGTGAATATATTTCGACAACACAAATTTCAACAATGTACATGCATATGAAATTCTCATATTGCGTCAGATACGAACATTTTTTTTAAGATTCCCCAAACTAGGTAGATGAATCAACATTACAATTAATTTATTTTAATTCAAATACCACCGATTCTAACACCATTAGGTGATATCAACAAATATTATCAAAAGATAAAGATCGACTAGTAATGTAAAAAATCAAAGATGTTTTATGTGTATAAAGAGTAAACATTTGCGAAGGATTCAACAACAAAAACATATATTTTCAAGTAAATAATGAACAAGTTGAAGTAAACTATATGTAAAATCTTAACTTCAGTTTTTGCAACGGATCACAAAGATAATTTGTCGTAAAGGTGACCTTAACCGTCAAATATTTGGAAGCCATACTTACCATTAAATATCCATCACTAAACAAATTACATACCGATGAGTCTTAATATGTTATTTTTAATCTACAATTTTACTAGGTTAAGTTTTTTTTTTTTTGAAGAGTAGTGTTTCAATGGTAAAGATGTCCCTTTGAGAGTACCCCTGCTCAAGATCGAATCCCTCCCCACATGGGTTTCTCCTTTAAAACCCAATGGTTATTTTTTTCGGCGAAGCAAAAATTCGAATCTGAGACCCCCCGGGCAGGAACCCCACTAATGTGGGTAAACCTTCCCACCTCCGTTACAACCACTGGGCTACAACATCATTGGCTACACGGCTTATTAATTACACATATTGTAAGTATTAAAAGAATAAGAAACTAAAGTTACAGTTTTCTTAAGTTGCTAAGGTACTCATTAGGATACATTTGAGGAGTCTCATGCATTGCTTATCAAACATTTCAAGCATTTCAACATTTATTGGTTTTCATGGTTTTAAGGTTCTTCCACAAATTGTGCGCAAACATTTCTCTTTTGTTAACTTATTTGCTTCTCTTGTGCGACATTTCAAATTATTTTAAACTCATATTGAATGAGAAATGTTGAAGACTTGGACCTAACAACTAACTAGACAAACGGCCATTATTCAAACTAAGTGTGAACCCATGTATGCCAATAACACGTGCATGAACTTTCTCAACACCCCCTCTTAATTCAAGTTCTCTCCTTCTAAGCATTCTTCTAAACATCACAAACTTTTCCTTACCCAACGGTTTAGTAAGGATATCTCCCATCTGATCATCTATGCTACAAAATTCCAAGGAGAGTTCATTCTGAACTACCATATCTCGAATGAACTACCATATCTCGAATGAAATGGTGCTTCAATTTAATGTGTTTGGTCTTCCCATCTACTACTGGATTCATGGACAGGTGAATAGCTGACCTGCCATCACACCAAATAACTGTGCTTAATTCTTAATCAAGTATATAGCTTGACATGTAGCACTGGTGGCCGATATATATTCAGCTTTTGTACTTGACAAGGCAATTGAGTTTTGTTTCTTAGTGCACCAAGAGATTACTCCACTTCCCAAAGTGAATGCATTAGCTAACAGTGTAGGATCAATTTTGAGCTAAAATCTGGTTTTGATAAAGAATAAGATGAACACACACTTGAATATGACAATAAAACCCACTAATAATTTGCATAAGATAAAAACAATCAAAGCCCCCAAATTACTAGAATGTGTGTTGGTGATAAAACCCTAATCTCTATCTATTTATAGCCCAAACACACTTAGGCTAATTACATTTAGGTCCTTAGGGTTAATACATTACTAAATCACTCACTAAACAAGAAAACCATTTTTCTAAAGTAATAAATATATTTTGTCTAAACAAAATATATTTATTATCCATATCGCCTTTCTTGATCATAACTTGAGCTTCACTCGTCGATCTATTATCCGGATTTCTCGACTCGCCTTACGTATTGACTGCGACTCGTTCGACTTTGACTTTCGTTGACTGAACGTTGACTTGTTGAATTTTACTTTGTTGATAACATTAGACTACCAATTTAGACCCAACAAACAGACTCTTTCTATCATCCAAACAACATGCCCAATCAGTATCTGTGAAGCCTTGCAACACTATCTTCTGGTTCTTTTCATATACTAGACCATACTTGAGTGTTCCTACCACATACCTTAGAACCTTCTTAGCTGCACTAAAATGATTCTTGCTAGGAGCTTGCATAAATCTAGATAAAACATTAACAGCAAAACCAATATCAGGCTTAGTGTGTTGCAGGAACATAAGACCCCTAATCAAACTCCTGTAAACTGAAGCATTAGAACTGTCTGCACCATAATCCCATCTTAGCTTCTCATTTGAATTCATTGGTGTGTCTTCAACCTTACATCCCAGCATTCCAAATTTGATTAACACCTCTTCAGCATACTTACATTGTGAAACAAACATTGACTTTCTATCTTGATATACTTCAAGGCCCAAAAAGAACTTGAGAAGTCCTAAATCAGTCATCTCAAACTCTTGCATCATTCCATGTTTAAATTCCTGCAACATATCTAGACTAGAACCAGTGTAGATGATCTCATCTACATAGAGACCCACATACATAACCCTTTTAGCTTCAGTCTTCTTCACGTATAATATTGGTTCATTGTAGCTCCTTGTGAAACCATGACTAACAAAGTAGTCATCAATTCTTGAATACCAAGCCCTGGGAGCTTGTTTAAGGCCATAAAGAGCTTTGACCAACCTGTACACCATGTGCTCTTGATCTTTCACCTCAAAACCTTGAGACTGCTGCACATGAATTTCTCCTTCTAACCTCCCATTTAGGAAAGCTTATTTCACATCAAGTTGGAAGATCATCCAACTTTGAGCAGCAGCAACTGCAAGCATAGTCCGAATTGTTTCAAACCTAGCAACTGGAGAAAATGTGTCTTGAAAATCAATTCCTTTCCTTTGAGAATACCCTTGTGCCACTAGTCTAGCTTTATACTTCAGAACTTCCTCTTTTGGACCCAACTTTGTTTTAAACAACCATTTTAAGCCAACAATGTTCTTGTTGACTAGTCCTTCAACAAGCTGCCATGTTCCATTCTTCTCTATGGCCTTGATTTCTTCTGTCATGGCTGCCCTTCGTTCCTACTTAGTTACAGCATCTTCAAAATAAATTGGCTCACTTATATTCAAAGAAAATTCACATATCGTATAGTCTTCCATGCATCAACAGTAGCATCAACACCATTTGCAGCACTTTATCCTGAAGTCCCAGATGAACTGCTAGCATGTCCACTTGCGCTGTCTCAATAGTTGATTCATCATCAACCTCAATAAACTCATCAAAGACACTTAGATCCCACAAGTGCTTGTTCTGCTCCTCTTTGCTTTTGACCAGTCCCATTCCTTGTCTTCAAAACGCTTATTGTCCCTCCTAGTTATGATCTGCTTTGTCAGTGGATTGTATAACCTGTACCTTTTAGATGGATAATCAAAACCAATTAAAATGCATTTTGTAGAAGTAGCTTCAAACTTGTGTTTAAAGTGACTTGGCTTCAACCCTTAAGACAATCTTCCAAACAATCTAAGATCCTCCATTTCTGGCTTCTTACCATTCCAGATGTCAATGGAGTCTTAGCATCTAGGGCCTTGGTTGGAGACATGTTGAGAATCTGCACTACTGTTGACACTGTTTCAGCCTAGAAGTAACTAGGCAGACCTTTTGCTAGGAGCATACATTAAGCCTTCTCCACAACTGTCATATTCTTCCTTCCATTTACTCCATTCTGTTCATAGGTATAGGGTGTAGTGAGTTGCCTCTTAATGCCATGGAGTACACAAAAGTTTTGGAACTCATGAGACAAGTACTCACCTCCTCTGTCACTTCTCAAAACTTTAATATACTTGCTGCTTTGTTTCTCTACAAGGGCTTTAAAGATCTTGAACTTCTCAAACACCTTAGATTTCTTTTCAATAAAATACACCCATGTCACTCTAGAAAAATCATCATTGAAAAGTAGAAAATACCTGCTTCCACCTAAACTCTTGACTGGCATAGGACCACAAACATCAGTGTGGACTAATTCAAGTGGTTGAGTTGATCTCTTGTTACTGGTCTGAAAAGGCAACTTGTGCATCTTCCCCAAGGCATACCCTTCACACTAGCCATACTCCTTCATCTATGGTAACCCAATAACCATTTGTTTATTATGCATCTACTGCAATGCTTTTGAGCATGGAGATGCCCAAACCTGTAATGCCACAATTTAGTATCTTCATGTTTATTCGCCTTGACCTTGGTAGCATCCAAAGGAAACATGTTGTTAGTAGCAAGCTGAACCTTTAGTAATTCAGCTTGTGCTTCCTTATGAATGATTAAGCAGGCACCATCATAAAAAATGAGGGCATATCCCTTTCTCATAAGTTGTCCCACACACATCAAGTTATACTCAAGATTAGGAGCATAATACACATCATCAGGAAACTTAAAATTCCCATTAGTCATTTAATCTTAATTGTACCTTTGCCTTCCACAGCCATACTCTTTTTATCAACACGCTTCACATCCAGTTTGAAATCTTCATTGAGAGTCACAAAGCTTGCTTTAGCCCTAGTCATATGATTTGAACATCCTGAGTCAATGAACCATAGACTAGGATTTTCATAATCATTAGAACTCAGTGCCATGAACAGATAAGGGGCTTCATCAGTAGCTTGATCTTCTTCATCAGTGTTTGCTGCAACCTGGCTTGTCCTTCTTCCCTAAACCAGCAATCCCTTTTGACATGTCCAAACCTGTTGCACTGGTAGCATTGAGGTCCTCTATTTCGATCTTCATTGCTTCTTCCTCTACATCTTCCCCTGCCAATGCTACGTCCTCTCCCTCTAGAGGACTGATCAAAGTTTAATCTCATGTTTGGTTTATATGCATGCAAAACCTGCTCATCAGACTTTTCTTTCTCACTATTCTTTGAGTCACCCATGGATCTACAATTAAGCCTTTCATCCTGAGATTGGAGTGATCCCATTAACTTGACAGATGTCAAGGTAGCTAGATCATATGCAACCTCAATTTAAGTCACTACAAAGTCAAACTTGGAAGTAAGACTTCTCAAAATCTTTTCCACAATCTTCTGGTCAAGAATATCTTCACCATGTGATCTTTGTTGGCTAAATATAGCCATAGCCCAGGAGAAATAGTCACTCACTACTTCTCCTTCCTTTATACTTAAGTTCTCAAACTCACGTCTCAGCCTTGTAACTTCACAGATTGAACCTGTGAGACACCCTGGAATTCCATACGCAGTATATCCTAGGATTGTTGTGCCGAATCAGCAACAACAATTCTAGAGAACAAGGTGTCATGGACACCTTGTTGGATAACGAAACAAGGCCTGAGCATCCTTATTTAGTTCCTTTCTTGTTTCTACCCGATTTTCTTTATAATTTGTAACTCCCAGATTCACCAAATCCCTTGATCTGAGAATGGTTCTCATGCGCACATTCCAGTACTCATAGCCTTCTCCCTTAAAGACTGGAATGGTAGTTTGATTGGGGTGCTTTGGATCAGTCATAATTGGATCTTCTCACAAGCTCTGATACCACGTGTTGGTATAGAACAATAATATCTCACACAAACTAATAAGATGAACATTCAATAAGTCGGCACATATTCACTTTATCAATGCTTAATTAATGAAAGTACATGAAACAAATGACAGACTACATGAATTTAAAAAGCAAAAGACTCAAACAACTAACCATCAAATGTGGAACAACCCTAAAGACTAGGACCTAGCAAATAACTAGCCAAACGACCATTATTCAAAATAAGTGTGAACCCATGCATGCCAATAACACGTGCACGAACTTAAATTACTTCTCAACGGTTTCATCAGGCTTAAAAATGGTCATCTTTGAGGTTGCTCGTTCAAGATACTAGAAAAGAATAGAATGACCAAATATAATAGGAATGTCTTTGACCACGTTCCCCCAACCATTAAAAAATACTAGCCAGATACTCAGCTTCAAATCCGCCAATTTACACAGTTTCTTTGTAATTTTCATCAACAATAACCTCATAAACTCCATTATAGCATTTAGGACCCCAGTGGGCTTTCACAAAGTTAGATGGTAAAATCTATCAGTTGTAGAAGATATTAATAAATCTTACGAGATTTAATATAACTCATGAATGTAAAAGTATTATATGTTATTGTAAAATACATTAATAAATTTTACGAGATTTATTATAAGTTGATGGAAGGCACGTATTTGCGTCTACCACCTTTAATGTTTAAGATAAATGAGACTTGGCCTTCGTTTGCAATAGTATTCCAAGCTAGCTTATCACCAAAGGAACACAAAAAGGAATTTATGTATTATGTGAAGCAAATTTAGTAGAGTCACGTTGTTGAGGGTTAATCCAATTGACAATGTCTCGTTATATAGTGATCCTGCCCTACCATGACTCACCATGTCGGTGGTAAATGAATTCACCTATGTAACTTGGATAAGAATTTTTGAAAATATCCTTATAGGTAACCGTGAAGCCTTGGGGATCAAAAGAAGAAAAAAAATATTCCTATACAAAATAGTGGAAAGTGCATGCTTGTGTAACATGCGTATGAGACTAGATGAAGAAAGTAAATCTCTATGGTTATATCTAAACTACGAATGAAAGTTGGTAAGAGATAATTGTTATCACTTAATGTTGTGAAGAATCAGATGATGTATCTTCTATTCACATGCTAGAGTGTTGTAGTCTAAACATGTTAGACTAGTACATGTTAATTTAGATGCTCTATGGATATTAATTTAACTTTAAAAATTCAAATTTATGAGATGTCATGATTATGAATTTGGTGCATAACAAATATTACCTTCATTCTAGTGGAATAACTCAAGAAGAATGTTTTAACTAGATTATTGATAATGATTTTATTCGGCTTTCTTAGTGTAATGAGATGACCTCATACACGAGTAAGTGTTGGCATCTCACGCTAAGCCATGTTTTGACTTGATTAACATTGCAAAATGGTGTTTGAGGAGTCTCCTAATCTATATAGAAAAGATTTTTTTTTACCTTTGTCTTTGTGTTGGAATGTTTCTATGCAATAATGCATAAAAGTGGGAGGGGGAGAGAAAGTAGAAGGTTTGGCAATAAGAGTTATGGTCATAAGGAGTCAGTTTGGTTGATTAGTCTCAAATGCCAACTGGATAAGGAGTCAATCCGCTTGATTAAACACATATGCTAAATATTGTTAGATGTCTGGTAGAGAATGTTATAGGCATAATGATGGTGTGTTCGCTTTAAAACAAGATTCATGTCATTTTAAAGACAACATACTATAACTAGATCCAAGATGTGATCGCGAGTTGTAGTCCTACGGGTTGACAAAAAGGTATGAGTGACTTGCGAGTCAATAACACATTAGAACAACTTATCTCACTTGTAGATTATCATTGTTGACTTGACAAAAATTAACGATAATGTTATGGATCCAACATTCTGAAGAGATCAAGTTGTGAAATGAAACTAAAGCCCATGAAAAGATGGTATGTAAAGGAACCTAACTTAGTTGACAGGAAATCCCAAGGTCTAAGTTTAATAAGACAACTAATTCATATGCCTAAGGATAGTCACCATGAGGCATGGCTAATATGTATAAGCTGGTGTGTGTGTGTGTGTGTTTATGTATATATGTATGTATATATATATATATATATATATATATATATATCCCTAAACTATAAAACTGTGTTTAAATACGTCCTAGCCTATTCCCATGACATTTGTTGAAAAATTGTGAGGCTAATCATAATTTATAGGAAATGATTTAGGTAAATCATGGGAACCATAATGCTTTTAATGATTAATGGAAAATTACATATGTTAGAGAAAAGTGGGGTCGCTTCAAATGGATTTGGGAACACAGTTCCTAGAGCTATCACAGAACCAGGAAAGTGTTACAAAACCATTATTGGACATAAAAGTGAGGGGATGACCTGGCTAAGGAGAGTATTGTGTAAAGTGTCTTGTCGTCAAAACTAATAGGGGGTTTGTTCAAGGTCATTACATCTACAAAGTGCTAGGAGACTAAGTATGCTTCACAAATGAAGGTTCAAAGCTAATACCTATCTATCCTGTATTACTCAAGTGTCGATGTTTCATTGGAATATTGTGTGTTTTGATTGATCTCCATTCATGTAGAGGATTATTGAAAAATGTAGTAAAATTTGTTTTTACTAACACAATGATGAATGAGAAATCAATTGGTTAGAATAAAGTATTTTATGTCAGGCCTTATGATGACATATTTTAATTAGTTTTTTTTATTAAATTGGATGGTTATTATCCATTTTTAAATAAATTGGATGATTCATGTTATCATGTAGCCTCTTAAAGATGTTTCATGTGATCATTGAAGTCCATTTTATTACTATTTAGTATGTCTCTTCATTCTTGATTATTGTATGATTAAAGAAAATGCATGTTATGATTTATGTGATTATATGTTGAACATCAAGGTTCATCTTGTGAAGAGAGAAAACCTATGAGTTTTACTAAAAGTCACACAAACTAAGAAACTTTACCGAACTAGGGAGGACTCTCTAGACATTAGCTTCATCTTTTGAAAATTCTAATATAGTAGTTTATTCGGTGTAACCTTCGGCGCATGAGCAATGACTTTTGAACTACAATATTACTACGAAACGAGACGGCGGGATTAGATACCTTCTTTGGCAATACATACTGCTTTGACGACGGTTATACCCTGGGAGACAGACGTGTTGTCTAAGTGACGTGTAAAATTTGTTTTAAGGGACCCATGTAGAACATGAATTCTCAACTACAATCGTCAACATTAGTTTTTTTTCATTCTTGCACAAAAAAAAATCATACAAGAAGACATGGTTCAAATTCTCGTTAAAGACGATGTGAAAATCGGACTAGAAGACTCGATTTAAGTTCTTATCAAAGACAATAGATTGAATCAGTTTATTTACATAAAATTGTATATATTTATTTTTCTTTTGGATTTGTAAACGGTTTGTACTACTTCCCTAACGAGAGAGTATCTTTATAATTTTTATTAACATATTTTTAAAAGAATTGTGACTCATGTCCTATACTACTTTCTTAACTTTGTTTAAAAAAAATTATAATTTATAAATTTTTAAATTATAAAATTACATTTCCAAATTTATTCAGGAAGGTGGGAGAATATGTTCGTTTTTAGAGCACCGATTCACATGTGATGTACGTTCTGTGTCTGTCCATAAAAACATGTGAAGTGTAGACAATCCGTACGGGATGTGGTATAATTAAAGCCGGACAAAATCAATTTAGACAGATATTATAAAAAAGTTAACATAAATCCGAAGTGGTTACACTTCATATTTATTATGTTCCTTTTCTACTGGTTGGTACACAAATTTCGTTATCAAATTTCCTGCCTATTAATTAAATTAAAATTTAACGATCAAATTAGAACATATTTTTTTAACGGTTAATGAATAAAAGCCCGGTTACTCGGGGTCACCCAATGACAAAAGGCTTCCTTATACGTCCGTAATTGTAGGCAGCGTTGAGTAGCTCAACCCCACCATCTCCAATTTTAGAGAAAACACATCGCCCAAAGGCCCAATAAGGTAAAACCTGGTTATAATCAGATTCGAACCGGAAACCAGTGGCTTTCGGTCAAACTTCTCTTCCCTTCCAATGCTAGTTAAGAAATTATATCTTGAACTTCAAGATTGAAATCAAATTCCCTAATGACTAGACTCATGAGTATGCATTAAATAAGTGAGAATAAGAATCAAGTTAATTAGTTAATTGTTGATTCACTTATGCATTAAGTACCTTTTTACCTAGGTGATCATATATGATAACTTATAATCTGGTTTTTTAATAATTTAATAAGAATACGTTACTAGACAAATGAATAAATTATATAACTTATGATCACATGTCAATTATTTCAATAAAAATTTAATTGTATGATTTGGATAAGATTTAACGATTGTTTATTGTCATGCCAAACATAAATAATTAATATGGATTAGGGCATCATTGACAAAACCTTAGTAATTCTAGTCATTTAGAGATGCATGAAGCATTTAAAGAAAACTTATATTATATATTCGTACAAATTGATTTCTTTTTCCCATTCAAATTTACTCACTACGGTATCTGATATCCATCAGACATACGTAACGCTTTAGCTAGTACACGGTAGTGCATACCATGATTCTTCTGTCTATCAATAACCGCATGCATTAGTGATTGTTGGAAAAATATTAGTAAAAATGATTTTCACTAATTTTAAACAATAAATTATTAATATATAAGTGAGTTACATGGATAATTATTTATGATTTTGTGTTTTATGATTTGAGAGTCCCAAACAAACCAAACCATGTCCAAATGAGAACAAAGGTAAATAAAATATTGATGTGTGAAATTGAGTGACTGAATTGAATATTTCTAAATTTTGGTCACTGTAATATAAAATTTTTATCTTTTTTTTCAGGGTTAATTTGTTTTGACTCTTTCGAAAATCATTATGATATTTTTTTTATTATGGCTAATAATTTTATTTAAAGTGAAATTAACATTTCATGAATCAGATAAACTTCTTATTTGATTAATAAAATTGATATAATGGTCTAATAGAAGTTAAATAGGAAGTTTTAGACTTGATTATAAAAAGAAAAGTATGATCCGTCTTAGATACAATGGAAAAATGTGTGAAATATAGAAGAGAAATATAATGATACTCTTCTTCCACTGTCACAAACACGATCCTTAACCACAACTGTCAACGATTATTTATTTATTCTTTCAGTGCGGAGGTTGATGTTCTTCAAATACATTGGTTAGAATTATTTATTCACTTAAATTTTCACTTTACATTTATGTTTATTTGTTGTTGTGTATTGTACTAGTTGTTTTTCCACGAATAACGACAATATTTATTAGCGTATTTTTCATTACATATTTTAATAAAAAGTGAACATAATTCCTACACAGTTTGACTTTTTGCTACCTAAGCAGTTTGCGTCAGTAAAACTTTAAATTTTTTGTCACATATGTAGTCTACATCAGTAAAAAAAATAAATGGATAAACTTTTATTTAGTATAAGACCGTTGGGGTAAACTAAGTTAAAAGGTAAGACTGTCAGCAGTGGTTAATTTATTATTTTAAACATGGTGGCAGCCAATAGAGGATAGTCACTACAAGAAATTAAGGCAATAGCGGCGACACCAGTAGCGGCGACACGCCCTGGGTCGCCGCTATTGCTCAAATCCGTGTGACCAAGAGAATTTCCTTTAACACCGACACAACCGATCGAGCAGATGCCTCCACCACAATTTACACATGTAATTTGGGTTATTAGTAGTTTGGAAAATGTCGGTATTATTATGTATTAGTAGTTCGGTAAATGTTGAAATAACGGCGACATGTTGATAGTTATTAGTAGTTTGTTGTTTTGAGCAATTTGGTATATGTTTGTACTTTTTGACCCATTCGGCATATGTTTTTAGTTTGACCCATTTGGTATATCTTTAAAGTTTTGACCCATTTAGTATACGTTTGTAGTTTTGACCAATTTGGTAAATGTTTGTAGTTTTTGTAGGATCGTTTTCGGACAACCCGACTATCACGAGCTGCTTCACCTAGTGTGTGGAATCCACTAGATGATGTTCGGATAACAAAAACGTCAACAAACACAATAACGAGATATCAAAAACACACAAAAGATGGTTTAAAGGTTGTAATCATATTAATAACAGAGCTCGAGTGTACAATACAATCACCAGACCTGAAAACCTATGACACCAGACTTTGGAATGTGTGAAATGACAGCTAAAATGATTAGGGCAATCATTGTAAGTATTTATACTTGCTGCTAGTCGTCCAGGGCCCTCGGGGCAACTAGGCTTCTACCACATGACTAGGTGGGGAGACTAGCTTGCTATTCGTCTTGTTACTCACATGACTAGCAAAGCTAGTCGTGCCATTTAGACCTAGTGGTGTGTGAATGTACAAAAATGCCCTTTATCATTTTAAGCACATCCATATGCGTACAAAAAGATAAATAAACAAACATCTATACTAGGCTAGGGACATCTAACATACATGTACTAACAGACTCCCCCTTGGACCTAGCTAGTATGTTTACAAAAATGACAAAAACTTCAAAACAAACTTCAAAACTTCAAGCAGCAACACTTGATCTTCTAAGACTTCGCTGTCCTGATCCTGCTAAGCTTCGTCCAATCGCAACCGGCGTGAATCTTGAACGCCTAACAAAACCGAATCACCCGTTGAAACTTTATAGCTTGATCGGCTGTCGGTTAAAGATGCTGAATCGGATACTGATACATGGTTGCAATGTCCGCTTCTGAGAGATTTATCAGCAACATCGAATCCCAGACTCTAGCTTTTCTGCATAGCTTTGGAGCGTTGTCAAGAACGATTACTGCTTCTGTCGTGATGTCATCGTAATACCAGAACTTTGAGTGAATGTTCTGTTCCATAGGAGCAATCGGAATCTTTGACTTGCTGTCTGGAGGTGTGATCTTATGTTCCCATATTGGATGACCGGTCTTGGGATGCAGCACCTTGGTCTTCTAAGACCTTGGATACTGAGGCTTGAATGTTTCCCAACCTTCACGTGCCTCTTTCTTTAGAACTCCATAGAAAGCATCAAAACCTGGGCACTTGTCATAATACAGAGGATGCAGATGCACTAAATCACGAACATACCAGAGCAGAAGGCTTCTAATCTTGGAATACCAGTTCAAATACAATATCCCTTCCTTCCACTTGATGCTGAAAACTTTTCCATGCTCTATGTACGCCCACCTGAGAACATTCCCCGACATCTTTGATAATTTCTTCTTGAACATTGAAGTTTCTTCTGGCCCTTTCTTCACTGTACTTTCTGTTACAGATGGATACCATTAAGAGCACAGTCTCATAATTCGTTCAGTTCTGGATAACACTTCATCAGGAGTAGTAGTTGGCTCAGAACGAAGCTGATTTTCAGCTTTGCAGATCATTTCATCATCAATATCTGGAATCCCGGTGGAATCATTGCTGAAGCATTATCTGGATACTCTTCATATGTCACGTCTCCCATTTCCCCTTGATTGTGTTTGGGATCCAGTTCTGGAGGAGTGTAACCTACACTGGAAGATTCTCCAAGTATCAAGTCGTATATCTTCGCAATGTCATCTCTAGAGAGTTCCGGTGGAATCTCTCCCTCCTCCGGATCTTCGAGCTGAGGAATTTTCATCGGATTACCATTATCATCAATCAAAAACAAATTCCTCAACGGCTCAGCAATATGAAGTGGTACTGATCCAGTCAATATATAATCCTTTAATCTTTTAAGTGCATCTGTCATGGACCCCCCTGAGTAGATGAACTACCTTTTGGATCCTTGTCCTGGGTGTCATGTTCGCTTTTGGCACGACGTTCTTCCGTACCAGAAGACGAATCTGCACCTGCATTTCCAAGATAAGCACCATCACCCTTTTCATCATTATCATCGTCATCATCGTCATCCCCGTCATCATCATTACCCCCCATCATCATCATCTTCATCATCACCATAATCATCACCTTCTTCCTTTTCATCGTTGCCTTCTTCTTCCTCTTCCTAATTACCTGAACTAAAAGCACCTGTGAGTCTAGGATGATCTTTGAATAGTTTGTCTAACCATTCTTTGAGCTTCTTGTTCTCAGACTTATATTCCTTAATCCTCTTCTCATTATTAACATTCGCTAGCTGCAGATGATTGTACTGAGACTCTACACTAGTCATTCTCCATACAATGTCTTCATTTGACTGCACAAGCTGCTGACTATACTCAACAAGCTGCTGATTTGACAGTTGTAGCATCTTGTTAAATGATTGCAGCTCCTTGTTGATGCGAATGGTTTCAGCCAAAAGTTCCAGTATAGCTTTCTCATTCTCTTCTACTGTAGCAATCTTTCCTCTCAACTCTGCATTTTCACGCACCTGAGCAGTCACCATGGTAGTCAGCTCATTAACCTGGCGTTGAAGTTGATCATTCGAACCAGCAGAAGTTGATGTCGATGTGGATTGAGAAGCTGAGGCTAATGGTGCAATTGTTCTCGTAGATTCTTTATCATGTCACCCACTGGATTGGAAACAAGCTGAGATGAGGTCGCTCCACCGGTAACTGAGACAAGCTCAATGAAGATTACCGGTGGAGGCATTGGCATTGAGACACCGGCAGACATTGCTGCACCCGATGTTGTTGCTGCTGTTGTGACTGTTGCTGCTGCTGTTGCTTGAGTTGAAGTTATGTCAGGTAAAGATATATCGGCAGCATCAGATTATCTCCCAAATCTTAATCTCTTCTTTGGCTTTTCAGTAGTCCTTTGGGATTTTCTCTTAAAGCGTCTACTAGTCGCCTTTTCTTTTCCTTTCCCGGATGGAGGCGTATTAAGATCAGCATCAATATTAGTGATAGCTGCATCTTCATCAACTGTGAAGTCAGGATCAGCTTCTCGTTTTTTCGCCTCCAACCACTTTTCCTTTCTCTTTTTCGCCTTTGCAGCTTTCGTATCAGGAAAATCATCATAATTAGAATCATCAAAGGCATCAACAATACTAACAAAATCTCCATCACCCTCGACAACAGCGGATTTCCCTTTATCACCCTGTGACGATCCTTGATCACCACCTGCTGATTAGTTGTCGCGGTCCGGTCAAAAATAATATTTATATGTCTACCTTATCACCTTTAACTATGTAGTTAGTGGTAATAGGGTGTCGATCCACGAAGAGTTTGTGGTTGGTGGATATTGTCTAGTTGATTGGAAAATATTGTTTATGAAGATGCTAAGTTACTTATGAAGATTGCTTTTTGTTCATTTAAGAAATTTGATTGAAAAGGGTTTTTTGATTATTAAAACTTAGAATTGAAAAATAATAGAAATAATGATAAACAAATTAAGTTGCAATCAATTGATTAAAAAGATCACACCAAGGTTTCAACAAATGAAGTCTAAGGTTTTCACAAACGGGTCAAACAATTATGGTGCAAATGGTGTTAACGGATTGATTATTCAATAGGTTTAGGTGTCAAGTTTCATCAACATTCAACAATGGACTAAACTACACTTCATTACCTAGAACATACAACCCTATGTTTGTATTAGAGCAAGAAAACATGTTCATGACATTTAGAAATTGGCACAAGATCAATTAACTGGAATGGCTTCAACATAAGATTAATCACAATCTAATACAATAGTTCAAACACACAAACACACGTTTAATAGTTTAAGAAAATACCCAATGTTAAACCCTAGGTCTCCAATTGTTTATTCCCCAAGTGTGATACAAAAGATTTAGCCAAGCATGGCCATAGAGTTCTTCAAATCTTGTGTTCTTGATTCTTCAATCTTCATGAAAATTATGAAATAATGTTTGTGGAATGGATTGGGATGATTGCCTCTTGTTAGGAATGATAAAAGATGCCTTACTTGGTCAAAGTCATTCGCTTTATCTCCCCAAATCGTAACTCCCGTCAAAATGGAGAAAAATAAGGAAGATTTTGAACTTGCCCAGACATTGGCGTAGGCTACGCCAATCCTGATTTGCCTATGCCAAATGCTGCGGCCTTACGCCAAAAATAAGGGCTTTGCCTATGCCATTGGCGTAGGGTACGCTAAATTCCCTTTTTGCCTTGGATTTTGATTTCCCAACTTGTTTAGGCTTCCGTTTCTCACCCGAGCAACTACAAAGCTTCATAATTGCTACCTTTAGTCGTCAAAACCTGAAATGACATAATAATATCAAAGTAATACCATTCGACAACTTAACATTCCTTAGAATTCATTTATAGACGTGTTAATACACATCTTTTAACCAACCCATCACCTGCTGTTTGAGAATCCCGGGAATCTAAAACGCTTGTATCTAATAAATTATCATGTATGGCAGCTGCAGAAACGCTACCTGGCCCCGGGAATCTAAAACGCTTGTATCTAATAAATTATCATGTATGGCAGCTGCAGAAACGCTACCAGGCACATTCTTTCCCAGTTCTACTGTATCCCGACCTATATCATCACCATCTTTGAATGTTCTCCTTTGAATAGCAAAATCGTCTTTAGAATCGCTAGTTTCATTCCCCCGCTTCTTTCCTCTGGGAGTAATGTAATCAGGATTTCTCAAGTGTCTGAATAATCAGGATTGTTGACCCCTGAATGATAAAATCCTTTCATCACCTCCCCGTCCATATGATCTAGCTTGAAACTTTCAAACTCATTCTTCTCTAAGTCCGGTAGTTGACGATCAATCACCATTTGCAGAAATCGAGGATACACCAAAAATAGATTATCAGAAGTCTTCGTGGTGATTACCTCCTTCAAGTGATGCATAATCATCCCAGAAAAGTTTAAATATTTGTTCAAAATCAATGCTACCACCGCCGATGCTAGAGTATCTCCGATATCATCAAAATCAGTCTTTCTTGGTCCCAAACACTGCAAGACGACGTGTATTAAGTACTTGAACGGTGGAGACACGTGCGCCTTGTGTAACATGTTCTCTTTAGTCAGGACCGATTATACTTCATTCTAAGAAAGCAACCTCGAATCAGATTAGAGTCGAATATGATCGGATCAGTAGAAGAGTCTTGGAAACGAAGTTCTTCGCGAATCATTGCTCGATAGATGAAAAGATCAACAGCTTGTCCGTTATCGTCAACACCAATCCCGGGATTGGTTTGAATGGGGGTCGATACTGGAGTAGAGTCTTCCATCTGGAACCGGCTCAAGATGTCGGTAACATATTTGGTCTGGTGGATGAAGATCCCCGACTCTTGTTGTTCTACTTGTAGTCCAAGAAAGAATTGCATCTCCCCCATCGAGCTCATCTCAAACTTCCCCTGCATAAGCTTTTCAAATTCCCTGCACATTTATCATTAGTAGAACCAAAAATAATATCATCAACGTAAACCTGTACCAGAAGACGGTCACCGCCCGTTTCCTTGGTGAACAAGGTGCAATCCATGAGTCCACAGTTGAACCCGTTGGATATTAGATAGTTGCTAAGCATTTGATACCACTATCGCGGAGCTTGATGGAGTCCGTACAACGCTTTATTCAACTTGTAGACTTTATCGCGATGAAACGGATCCTCGAAACCCGACAACTGTGTTCACTATACCATACAGAAAAGCACTTTTCACGTCCATTTGATAAACCTTGAACCGTTTGTATGAAGCATAAGCTAAGAACATCGAATAGCTTCAAGGCGAGCAACTAGAGCCTATACTTCGTTGTAATCTATTCCTTCTATTTGTCTAAGCCGAGGACAACCAATCGAGCCTTGTTTCTAATAACCACCCCTCGGTCATCCCGTTTGCACTTGTAGACCCACTTTGATCCAATCTTCTTCACACAAGGAGGTAAGTCAACTAAGTCTTACACCTCCAGCTTTTGGAACTACTGAAGATCAGTTTGCATAGCTTATATCCATGGTTCCTCCCTCAGTGCCTCCTGCACAGTTCTTAGTTCCTGTTGAGATACATTGAGAGCAAAGGACCAATCGTTCTGATGTCCGGCCTTTCTAATTCTGAATAAACAGCCAGGGTACTTTCATTATCACTTGAACTAGCATTCCTGAGTTGACTACGTGTCATGACTCTACTAGTTGGATTCCCAATCACATTTTGCAGTAGATGAGTGTCGTGAATCCAAGATTCTGGATGTGTCGGCACTGGATCATCCGATTGTAAATTTAGATTTTCCAAGCCTTCTGAAAGATTTGTCTCTGCGGCTCTTGAACTAGAGGGAGCAGCGGGTTGCATATTAAACCTTGAGAGATCAATCCGCAGATCAATCCCTGGTGCTGCAGAAGAAGAAGAAGGACCAGCTTGATTGCTTCCTGTAGGGATAACTGGAGTTCTAGTGGTAGATTCACCATTTCTAGCTTGTTCATCACTCAGAGTTTCATGAGATTCTGCAAACTCCTCGTCAGATGAAGATGAGTCTTAAATCTCTACCAACGCTTCCTGAAAAACTTCTTCTACCTCTACTGCTGCGTTTTGCTAGGGGACTCGTAGATGCTAAGGCATCAGATGTTGCTGGTGTATTGATGATGATCGGACGCATCAGTGATGAGCTGGTTGCGTTTTCACATTCGTAATACATCTTTGCAACAACATTATCCACCACATTATCCACGTTGAAGGAATCAAATAGACTCTTGTAGTCGAACAATCAATTGGGTCCAACACATGGTGTGTTAACAGTATAGCGTTGAACATCTACATTTAGCTACTCTTCAACGCGTTGAATTCTTTTGTTGTACACTCTTTTATTGGGAGTGTTGTATCCAACAAAGAACCCTTCTTTCGCTTTCCCTCCGATTTTTTCATGTGGTCTGATCATAGTGCATGGAGCCCCGAATGATTCTAGAAACTCTAAGTACGACTTCCTATGGTTCAACAATTCGTAAGACGTCTTACCATGCTTCTTTACCGTTAGAACCCTATTCAAAGTATAACACGCGCAGTGAACAGCATCATTCTAGGAGAATACAGGAAGGATCGAGTCTACGAGAATTGTCCTGGCTGCTTCTATGAGAGTCCGATTCTTTCTTTCTACAATCCCATTTTGCTGTGGAGTGTATGGAGCTGTAAACTCATGATGAATTCCCTTTTCTGCATATAACGCCTCCATAGCATGATTATTGAATTTTGTGCCATTGTCGCTGCGAATCCGACGGATCTTTAGATGATAGATGTTTTCAAGTTTGGCGAACAGATTCTTCGAGTATTCGAAAGTCTCACTCTTGTGCTGCATGCAGACAACCCAAGAAAATCTTGAAAAATCATCAGTGACAACCAGACAGTATAAGTCTCCATTCTTGCTTTTACTATTAACAGGGCCAAACAGATCCATGTGCAATCCTTCGAGAGGAACACTGACTAATTTGACCTTCTTGGGTTTGTGAGATTTCTTCTTCTGCTTCCCTTTCTTACATGAGACACAAATGTCATTGAGAAGAAAATTCTTGACTGAGAGTTGATTCTGAACTAAATGATTCATCTTCCTCAAGTGAATGTGTCCCATCCGTCTGTGCCACATGATAGAATTCTTCTCTGTCGCCTTTGATAGAAAACAAGTGACCTGCCCCTGTGTTGTTATAGCTTGATTCATATCCAGAACATACAGATTGAATACCCTTAGGGCAGAAATAATAACCCACTCTTTCGGAATGAAGCATGTGTTGTCATTAAAGAACACTGTGTATTTCTTATAACAGATTTGTGAGACACTCAGCAAATTGTGGTCTATCTGCTTGACGAAGCTTATCTTCTCAAAGCTAACAATTCCATTGCTCATACTACCTTCTTTGGTGATGTATCCCCTTTTATTACCAGCGAAGGCAACGTACCCCCCGTTGATATTCTTGATGTCAAATAGCAGGGATAAGTCAGCCGTCATGTGCCCAGATGCTCCAATATCAACAAATCATAGGCTGTTGATAAGGCCTTGGTGGAACTCCCTACATAAACATTTAAGGATTAGTGGTTAAGGGGGACCCAAGCCTTCACGGTCTTGGGTCTTTTATCTCCATCCAATGTAGGAAAATCAACCCCACTCCATTTAGAGTTGGTGTTGTTTTCGATGGTCCTGTAGCAGAGGTTGATGATTCTCTGTTTTGGTTGTGATTTTGGTCTCCAAACCTGGTCCGGTTTCTTTGGCTTAGACTTCTTCGCCTTAGGGCTGGAAGGTCCTGCCTCCGATCCTTAGGTGAAACAGTGTTTGGAACCACTTCAGATTTAACTGTATGTGGATAAGACTTAGGGATACCTTAGACTTAGCTACGGGCTTAGCTTGTGGCTTCGCCGATGCTTCAGCCATAGTTGGGTTGGGCTCCCCTAATCTGGATAACCTTACCACTAGCCGACTTTTGGTTCATAGCAATTTTGTTCCTATTGTCATAAACACCTGCTTCCTCTTTTGTTCTTCAGAAAGTTTTGGGGAGACGGGTTGTTTTGGCTTGCTAGAACTTGGAGTTTCATCAACCTCGATCCTTTTGCGTCTAAGTTTCGGGCACACAGCAACTAAATGTCCACGTTCCCCGCACTTAAAACAAAATCTATATTCTTCAAATCTGGGAGCTTCGGCTTGCTTCTCCCTTTTATCCATTGGTTTGGACTTACTGGCAAAGGTGTTTTTTGGCTTTCGATCCTCAAGACATTGTGCTTGCAAACTAGTCTGAGTCTATTGCTATTATCACTTTCTAATTTCCCAGTAGGTCTAACAAACTCAGTTACATGCTTCTTGGGATTTTGCTTTTGAGTTTGCTTTGGAGGTAATTAGCGTTTTTCTTTTGATTTTTCTTGTTATTATCATTGGATTGATTTCCCTGATCTTTCTTTCCCTTACCCTTACCCTTACCCCATCTTCTTTTTCCAAGGTAATGGTAGACTCTTGCCAATTTTTTATATGAACTAGGACCGATAAACTTGATAGGAAGTTCCTTATCAGAATATATTTTATTAGATCCTTTCATTTTATAAAACACTTTCATGACCTCCTTGCCATCAGCTGGTTGCACTTTCGGCTCAGGATCACACAAGATGTGATTTTTGAGGAGGAATATATTCATTCTTTACCGGTGCTCCCTTCTGAGGCTTATCAAACTCAACATCCGACACGTTTGTCCCACAGACACTCACATTATCAACAATCTCACTAGCACCAATTATTGGTTTCACATCAGGTTGATGTGCATCACCAACATTCAGGGCATTAGCCGATATATCCATAACCTCCTCCTTTGGCAAGACGTCAAACGTGTGATTTTCAAATCTCACTGGAGGTGGACATTGTGCATAATACTGGGCTGCTGGGATTGCTTTCTTTTTCTAGGTTGTCAATTATGTGATCAAGAACATACTTGCAATTTAAGTAACTTTCAAGTTTCTTTTTGATCTTTTCATAATCACAATTAAAATTGGCCAACTGTTTCTTGGTGTCTTCTAACTCATTAGTGTAATTATTGATAGCAACTTGCTTATTTGACAGAGTTTTAGACAATATAGAAACATCCTTTTCATAATTTTCAATTGTATTCTTAAAAACCCCTTTCATTGGATCTTAAGACATCATTTGACTGCTTGGCATTGTCCCAAATCAACTTTACAGTTCAGATTCTCATCAGTTAACACTTCGATTCAGTACCTAAGCTTTATCACACTCAACATACTCAGATTTAAAATTGGAAGATGAACTACCTTGGTTGACGATTCTTTGATAACCATCAATGCATAGTGAGCTGCAAACTTTTTAGCTCCAAAGAATTCAGCAAGATTGGCTTTGCACAGTCAGTATCCACAAAAAAATTATCGCTTGGTGATGAACTCATCTGCATCTTCAAGTAGTTCCTACAAATCCATATCCATCCCAGATTCACAATAAGAATCAAAACAAAAGAGTCATTGTCTGGAACATTGACTTCTTGTGCACTTGTGCACTTGTGCATTCTTCAGCTTCCACTGCTGCATCAGAGACCAGTTAGACAAAACATGTTGCACCACCCTATGGAGCATCTTCTCCCTCTAAATGAAGGTTCTAGTTGAATCCTTCATCTGCTTGAATTACCATAGCATGTCCTTCATTGTTTGTTGCAGGAGCATGCTGAATCTGGTTGCGCACAGGGACGATTACTCGTTCAATATTTTTGTGAGGTTGTGTCTGACTTTGCTGTCTCTAGTTCTGATTGCCTCGGTTGTTTTTGAACGGATTCCGATTTCCTTGCTGTTTCGATCGATCACATTCCCTAGCAAAGTGTCCCTTAGTGCCACAATTGTAACACGTGACTTTGCTTTTATCAAACCCGAATCTGGTGTTGTTGTTGATCAGCACATCTATTCTTCCGTTCTATCCATAAAATCCTTTGCCTATTCTAACCACGCTTACGAAGTGCCATTAAATATCTATTAGGTCCATGTCATCCTTATCAATCTGGCGTAGTCTTCCTGAGTGAGGTAAGGACAACCTATATGCCCCGCAACTAAGCCACTGTAGGAGTTGACCAATGTAGACAATAGAGCCATATGTTCTTGGGCCAGCTCCATTGTCACCTTCTCGAACCCTGCTGTGTTTAGCTGCTCAGCAATTGTGTTAGACCGATAACCGCCGCCTTGACTCGAAGTAGACGCACCACTGTATCCTGAAGATGAAGTACCACCATACCCTGACGGAGAAGGTCCCCCAAAGTTTGATGTTGCCTGTGCTGTGCTGCAAGGTGAGAAAAAAGGTTAACACCAAACTGGTTAGCTGCATAAGGCTAAGGATATTGATTTGCTTGCGCAAATGGATACACGGGATGGCAACATCTGGTGGGGGACCATAGTTGTCAAAAGCAAATACAAGATCTTGGTTAAGGACAAAAGCTATCTGTGGTTTAGATCCTGCAACGCTGATATCATGAGGAGCTGTCCCGTAGTAGATGTTGGGATTCTGAGGACAAACGCCTTGTTTGCCCTTCTGATTTCATCAATTTCTTTGTTCTCAAGTTCAGTCACAAAGTTATTGATGGAGATGGTCTGATAGCGATTATTGGACTTCTGATTGTCAAGCTACTGATGCCAGTGTGGAGGAAATGCATCTGCAAAACGTTCAACGAGTTCAGTTGACGTAATAAATAACCTCGTACTGATACATCTCCGACATCAAGTGATAATATCGTGCAGTCAGAACCCGCAGTGGTTCATTCCCAATTGTAGCAAAATTATCGAACTCTTTCCTGAGTTGATCCTTCTTAATCTTCTGAGTCTTCTCGTTACCCTCATTCCTTTCTGCCAACGCAAGCCAAAGCATCTGAGAGTTTTACATTGTGTAAAACTGATGTAGGATGTCTTTGGGAAGTGCTTGTGTTAAAGCAGCCATTGCCTTATTCTCATAGTTGTACTTTCTTCTCTGATCATCTGTCATATCTTCTAAGGCAACTGGAATGTTAGAGTTCTCTATCATTGCCTTGTATACCAATTCTCGATCGTTTCCCAAACTAATCCATCTATGCCCTCAACATGAGTCTTGAATCGCCCCTTCCAAGAGTGGTAGTCAGACAAGAATTGCAACTTTGGAGCCCTGTTTTAACTACCTGTTTCTAGATCAATAAAGAGTACTGAAGACAAATGTTGTGTTTGCTGAGTTGCAGCGGCTGCGAGTGCCAAGGAATTCCATTCATCATACATTGCTATTGGGCATGCTGTTGAGCTGCGAGCGCCCCACGGATTTGTTGCATCTGTTGCGCATTTCGTTCG
>JAUTDX010001359.1:0-69364 GCA_030844895.1 Ambrosia x helenae | reverse complement strand
TTTTTACGAACATATATATGAACACCGGTAATGTAAGTCTGCAAACTCTTTTGATATATCTACTGAGGCTTTTTGGCAACCTTTGCTTCAATATGTGCAAGAAACATAACTAGGTAAACGATTCAGAACCAATAAGTGTTGAGCTAGTAAGAGTACGCCTATGCGGTGAAGGAAGTAGTAGTGGCTCAAGGATCGAGGTGGTGTGTGAGCGATCAGGTTAGGTTATGAAGATAATTGGGTAAAATTTCTATTCACTGTCATTTTGAAACTATACATGATTCAGATATATCATTCTGATGTTCCACACACACTTAGGTAGTGTTTTGGGTATACAGGAATGAAAGGCAGAATGACATGGACCATTACGAAGGAATGAAAAACAGGGTGTTTGGTTGGTGAATGAAATAGAATCACCCATTACATAAGCTATTCCGGTCCCTCAAAATCATTCCATCCATCCCCCCCTTCTGTCATTATTATTCCCTCTTTCACCCCTCCATTAACATTTAACACCACCACAATCCACTACCCACCATATTAACTGTAGACAATTGTCGTTGACGCCACCTACTGTCACCGCCACCCACGGTCGTCGTCATATACCACCACCGCAACCACCCATCGTCGTCATCACCTACTCCCACCGTTGCCTACCACCACGTACCCTCATCCCCACCCACCATCGCGGTCGCCCACCTGCTACCCCACCCTCTTCGCCACCCACCACCGCCATATAACACCACTACCTATCATCGACACTCACCACCGATTTTTTTCTTTCATCTTTTCCAACCTACCAGCAACAAAAAGTAATGATTTATTTCATTGCCACATGACAACCAAACAAGATATGAAATGTAATATTGCACTCCATTACCTTGTTCATTCTATCACCTTGTACATTCTATTCCCTCCTTCAATCATTTACCTCATACAAAACAAACCCTTAATGTTGTCTAATTGAAAAGCTCTCAATGAATAAAAGCTTACCAAACAATTCATAACATCCTCTGACCCATTATATGTTAGATTGAAAATAAGCTTTGAATACTTATTATCCACTATTCAATTATCAAGTATAAACTGTACTAAAAACGCTATTTCAATTTTAATTTGAGTGTCCAATGGGTGGATGTATGTCACGTAACACATCCACTAACCCATTTTCGTACAAACTTCACAAGCTCTATATGATATAATTCATTTCTTCCTTTAAAGTAGTAGTAAGGGGGAGGGTGTGTGATAGGTTTTACAAAGAAAAACCTACAAAACTTCCAAGAAATCAAGAGGAGGAAAGATTCAAAGCACAAAGTTTTTTCATAATATTTTCTTCTTAACATTAACATAAGGAAATTGCCTTATAAAGGCATAGAACAAGAAATAACTACTACTAAACCCACTAAATCACTAATCCACTACTACTAATTTTATGGAAATAAAACATTGAATCTAAAGTAAATAACAAGTGCATGAAACCATGTCATGGAGATAATGGGAAAGAGTATGACACGTATCATTCCCGCGCTCTTCGAAATGTTCTTGTCCTCAAGAACGGGATACTTCTCCCATGGCGGTCGCCACTCGAGCCGAACAATAGCACTAGGGGTAGTCTCCACGTAATGACACGGACATCTCCAAGGTGGTTCCATTCGAGGCGTGCCACGGGAGTGAGCATGGTATCCGCGGTGCGCATGACACCCTTTTCAGCAAGTACGGATGGAGATGGTGTGGGTGATGCAACAATGGCGTTAGAAGCGGACTCAAACGATCGTGATGGTGGTTTGGGACCTGATGCGGAATGTTTTTTTGCGTCGAGGGGGTGGCAGTTGAGGTTTGTTTTGGTGTCGGCTTGGTGGAAAGAACATCAGGAGGTTGGGGTTTGTATTGGGGTGGTGTAGATGACAAGGCTATTAATGATAACGTGGAGTTTGGCTGTTGTGAAGGTGGTGGTCGTCGATCGAATATGGTGTGAAGGGTGCGGGTTTGTTCGATTAAGGTTTGGAGGTAGGTGTCTTGTTGGGCAATAAGTTTCCGGAGAAGATCCTTGGTTATAGGGTCATTGAGTTCTTCCAAAGCCATGGAGGCTAAGGCTCAATGAAAGCACCAATGATAGGTTTTTACAAAGAAAAACCTACAAAACTTCCAAGAAACATCAAGAGAAGAAAGAGACAAAAGCACAATGCTTTCTTTAATTGATTTCATTCCTTAACTCAAGATAATACATAAGGTTGCTTAAATAAAATACAAAAAGGAAGTTACTAAATTAAACTACAATCCACTAACACTACCTAGAACATGGGCAAGCATGGCATCCCACTAAACAATAATACTTCCTAACTTACTGCTCAAGAAAGTAGCAATAATAAAAAAAAAAAAACAAATGTACTAAGCCATGTTTATTTGGAGATCTTTGGGTGGATGGAAACGTGGGTATGGGACCAGGTAGTGTGGCACGTATCATTCCGCGCCCTTGAAAACGTCCTTGTCCTCAAGGACGGAATGCTCGGTCCATGGCGGTCGCCATTCGCGTCTTCCGGTAGCATTTGGTTCAAGCTCGGTGGGCCGCCTCGATGGTTGCCCTGGCGGTCGCCGTTCAAGCTGGACAACGATGTTCGAGATGGTTTCATCGTAGCGCCACGGTGGTCGCCACTCCCGGCGGATAGTGGTGTAAGGGCCGGTCTCACTAGACGACATCCACGCTTGGCACCATTGACGTCTTCCAACTATACTTTTGCTTGTTGCCTCAAGTGATAGTCTTTCTAAACCGGGGACTGGAGAGCGAAGCCCATTGAAAACCGTAGCATGGATATGTATAGTGAATTTGTGCAATTCTCCCATGGGAGCAAAATGCATGAAGTAGGTCCGTCTGTTGACTCAAGTGTTTTAAAGAAGGTGGACTAGAGGTAACTATATTATTCTTTAAAAGCATGTTTGAAGAACCACTAGAAAATGGGTTTGGCAATGTATGAGAATGACGGTTTCCCAACTTCAAGGTGTTGCACACACTTGTTATCGGTAATGTTGGTGGCAATGGTATTGGGGTGGTTTGTGGTGTGTAAATGGTGGGGTAGTTGGTTTTTGTTTTTGTGGTGGTGTGGCAACAACGGTTGACGGTGTGAGTGAAGGAGGTGACGGAACAGGTGGTGGTTCACTGTGAAATACAAAAAGGAAGTTACTAAATTAAACTAAAATCCACTAACACTACCTAGAACATGGGCAAGCATGGCATCCCACAAACAATAATACTTCCTAACTTACTGCTCAAGAAAGTAGCAATAATAAAAATAAAAAGAAACAAATGTACTAAGCCATGTTTATTTGGAGATCTTTGGTGATGGAAACGTGGGTATGGGACCAGGTAGTGTGGCACGTATCAGTGTGGTAACCTTAACCACCCAAGGTATCATCAATCACATATTGCCGACTCGTTAATTACTACCATAAACTGTCATAAACACCTTAATTTGTTTGAGGGCACTATGCTAAGGTACCCTAAACCATGAGTCCCCCATTGCACACACACTACCCACTCTCTAAATCTCTAACCAACACACATTCCATCAGGCACCCCAGATCAAAAACCCTACCCCGACATAAGGAGTGGTGTAGCCACTCGGGTACCACTTACCTGAGAGGGTACCTGAGCTCCACACCCACCACCCCAAGAATATAAAGTAACCTTATTGTCATGACCCCACCTGAATTCAAACCACATTACACGGATTCCAAAAGGTTCAAACACACCTAGTGTTGTCTTGAAGAACCCGAAACAGCCCGTTCATTTCTGGAACAACTTAATATTATGGCGAAGTCCTAAAACAGCCCACAAAGGTCTTCGACGTTGCTCGGAATCAAGGAAAACACTAACCAAAGCTAGACACATTAACCAGCCTAAGGATGTTCTAGATTAGCTGGAAGGCTGGGAAAAAGGCTACGCAAATCAGCCATATATATAACTGCTAAGAACATTTTAGATCATCAAAACATAACCACAAAATATTAGATATCATGAGGGAACCAACTAGAATTTGGTTGGCGGATTATGCAAGAAATATCTAGACATAGAAGCATCTAGATTAAGCATCACTAGTATAAATAAAGTTATCATGGGTTCATTTGTAATTACCCCTCATAACTTAATCACTACCATATCACTTGTAAACTCTTGTAAAGCTTCTTGTAATATTGTTCTTATATCAAATATCACTACAAGAAAAGGAGGCTTTAGCGACGACATTTGTTGTCGCTAAAAAGGGTAAAATCTGTCGCTACTAGTAGTAGCGACGACAAATCGTCGCTAGTGTGTCGTCGTTGTTGGTCCACGTGACTTTGAGCAATAGCAACGACGTCGTCACTAATGGCGTCGTCGCTATTGCTTCAGTTTCTTGTAGTGTCTAAGGATATAATCTTTCATAACTTGAATGATCCCGCATCACTCAACGTGAATTACTACATAACCAGATCAAATGCTTAACTTATAGGTATTCTAAGTTGCCACACGTGAGTCAAGAAAGTTACTCCGTGACATTATGGTTTAGTTTTTATCTTAATAATTAAACACTTAAACTCGCGTTATATTCATGTCATAAAAAGTAAATTTTATCCGATAATTTTGGTCCTAGTAGTTGACCTACATTATGTTTTTTTTAATAGTAAACTTCATTAAAAATGACGCGTCCTCAAAACAAGGACTGCCAAACACATAGTTACAACATATACAACGGATACATAGCCCACTCTTTCCATTGAAGAGTCGTATATATAGAGCGACTCTTTACCAAAACAACGACAATGACTTTATCGAAACCAAGACTTCACAAACTTTTGGATCCACACCTTCAAAAAGCTTCTTGTTCCGAGCTTGCCAAATCGTCCAACTAGTCATAACTATGCCATTCAAGATCCTTCTTCTCTTTTTGGAACCGCCTCTCGAATCAACAAACTGAAGGAGGTCGATACGATCAGCAGAAGCAACCGGTCCTATCTTGCACCAAGAACCTATCCCTGACCAAACTCCCAAAAAAAAACGACAACCTGTGAGGATGTGATCAATAGACTCTTCTGCGGATGAACAGAACAGACACGATGCATCACTAATATTCAATCGTTGTTTAGGCAGAGCATTCCTAGTAGGAAGATGATCCATCTCCGCTCTCCAAATACATAAGTTGACCTTTAAAGTAATCCAGCCCTCCCATTTCATGACCTGATTACACTTGATATAGCTACCAAACCTCAACAACTTCTTTACCTGAGAGACCGAAAAATCGGCATTGTCCGCATCATTCCAAACCCAATGATCCCTTCTGTTTCCCAGAGAAAAATTAGCGCAAACCTCAAAAACTTCCTGCATTTATGAGATTTCAAAAACAGTTTGTGGGCTTCGCTTCCACTGATCAGCAAAACTGAACCCATTTTGCTGCTGTATAAATCGCTCGCTAATACGACAATTCTTTACCTTTTCCAACTTAAACAGCATCGGCCAGCGGTCTTTCAACAATGAATCCCCATACCAAAGATCAAGCCAGAATCTGATATCATTACCTCAACCAAATAGCGCGTATACAAACGCGCAAACTTCCGTCCTGCAGATCCATTTTACCGAGGAGGGACACGACTATCTTCCAACATTCACCAATACCTTTATCAACAGGAAGAAACGTCCATCTACCCCTCCCCCATGAATTGCTTCAATCACCTTACACCAAAAAGAATCTTTCATATGATTAAACCTCCATGCCCATTTAGAAAAAAGTGCCGAATTAACATCACTCAACTTAGATATCCCCAATCCACCATCCGCCTTATTAGTTATAACGACGTCCCACGACACCCAATGTATCTTCTTTATATTTGAAACCCCGGCCCACAAAAACGCCTTCATGAGCCCTTCCAATTTGTGAACTACCGACATGGGAGCTTTGTAAATTGAGAGATAATAAATGGGAAGAGTAGCTAGCACGGATTTAATAAGAACTAATCTTCCCCCATTGATAGATTCTTCGCCTTCCATGATGATAACCGTTGTTGCACCCTAATACTAGTTTAATTATAAAAACAAAGTATAAAGAGTTGATAATTTATAGACATAAGATATTAAAATCACATATCATCTGTTTAGAATTAGAAATAACCCATTTACCCAAAAAAAATATATAAGCTAATTAATTTGTTAGTTTGATATTACAATTCGTTTATTATTGAACATAAGAGTGATTGATAACAAAACCTTTTAGCATCATGATGTTTCTGGACAAGATTAGTTATATACAAATGTATTATGTTCCTTAAAACAACTACAAAAATCAAATGAAGTATTGTGTATTTCGTACACACCACACACGTATACTTTTAAACATTTTAATCACTAAAAGGGTCCTACATGGCTTTAAAAATATAAAACCCCAAAAAAGATAGATTAAAAAAAGTGGCTAGTTTGTATTTAATTGAATAAGTTAATTACAAAAATAAAAAATTAGTATTTTTGTTTTATTTTTTTTGCCTTCCAATTCCTATATAAACCCTCCACCACCCAAACATATCATATCACCAACAAACATTTCTCAAAGCACACTTTAAAAAAATTCACTACTATAACCACAAACACGAAATCTCACTCTTTAATCTTCATTCAACAACCATGGCTCCACCCGTCACTAAAAACACTACCAACGGAATGATCACATCTGGTCTGGTGAAGGCTAAAACCCTGCCTCGCCGTGCTTACGTCACCTTCTTAGCCGAGACGGTGACTATTGGAAAGGTGTGGTTGCACTAGCCAAGGGTCTCCGTAAGGCCAAGTCGATATACCCGCTTGTCGTCGCTATGCTTCCTGATGTTCCGATGATCACCGACAGAAATTACTGTCGCAAGGGTGCATCATACGGGAGATTGAACCACTGCACCCGCCCGAAAACCAGACGCAGTTTGCTATGGCGTATTATGTTATTAATTACTCCAAGCTCCGTATTTGGGAGGTAACAACTAACAAATATCATTCATTTTTTTTTTCTCTTTTTTTTAAAGAAAAAAACACTAAATTTTTTATGAACGGTTTTGTGAACGAATTTATAGTAAAAATTTTGGTAACGAAATGACATCATTAGCTAAATTTAAATTCCTAGTTTTCTAGTAGCAGTGGTAATTCGATAATTATTTAAAAAATATTTAGACTTTTTATAGCATATATGTGTGTGAGACTTTTTAGTTTAATATTTTATATTTTAAGAGATTGGATGCATGAAAATAAACGGCTAACACCCTAAAAAGTCGCTTGAAAGAGTGTACTTGTCTTATAATAAATACAGGTGAACAATATATGAACCCTCACGTAAAATAAAATGAATCATTCATTTTTTCAATTTAAAACAAGTAAAAAGTAAAAAACATATGTTACAAATCTTATTTGATTGGTTTCTTACACTAGAATTAAAAAAAAGTATGGGAGAAAATTTCATTTTGATTTAACCTACATATATGTATATTACATCATCTACATGTATGTAGGTTTGTATAAGACATACGAAACATTAGTTTGATGGGTTTTTTGTATATTTAATATACACATATGAGTGTAAGAAACACAATATTTAAAAAAACATGAGTTGTAAATTAGGAAATTACATGATTTAGAGTTGCTCTTTTTGTTCTCGTAATAATTAGTGTTCTGAAATAATCCTTCCATTGTATATATCATTTTTAAAAATTCTTGAATAACTATTATTTAACTATATTTCTATTTAACCCGTGTATTAGTTCCTAACCTTGTAACCTAACATATAATTATCTTGCAGTTTGTGGAGTATAGCAGGATGATATACTTAGACGGAGACATACAAGTCTTCGACAACATAGACCACCTCTTCGACTTACCAGACGGCCATTTTCTACGCGGTCATGGACTGTTTCTGCGAACCAAACTGGCGAAACAGCCCGCAATACAAAATCGGCTACTGCCAACAATCACCAAACAAAGTCGAGTGGCCAGAACACGAGCTTGGCCCCAAACCACCACTCTACTTCAACGCAGGCATGTTCGTCTTTGAGCCAAGTATTTCCACCTACTACGAGCTCCTAGAATCGGTCAAAACAACCCCACCAACACTATTTGCTGAACAAGATTTCCTAAACATGTTCTTTAAGGACATTTACAAGCCTATTCCAACCGAGTATAACTTGATTTTGGCGATGTTGTGGCGTCATCCAGAGAATGTGGACCTTGAGAAGGTGAAGGTGGTGCATTACTGTGCTGATGGCTCGAAGCCATGGAGGTATACTGGTAAAGATGAGAATATGGATAGGGATGATATTAAGATGCTGGTGAAGAAGTGGTGGGATATTTTTAACGATGAGTCGTTGGATTATTGGCGAATTTGTGGCCATTCGATTGGTACGCCGTTGACGGCGGTCGAAAAGCCGACCCCGGTGGTTACCAAAAGTGGTCGACGTTATATCACTGCACCGTCGGCGGCTTAGAGACTATATATATGATGGTTTTTAGTAGTTTTTATTTTGTTATTTTTTTTCGTGTAACTCAAAACTGATAGGGTGTTAGTTTTGAGAAAGCTAGTAACTTAAAGCAATAGTGGGTTGGCATTTTTTTTTTCATTTTCGGTTTTAGTGTGTGGGATTGTAACTATGAATATTGGGATTTTCAGCATATTAATGGAAAATTCCTATCTATATACTTCAATAGTTCTTTCGTTTGATAAATGTTGAATGCTTTTGTTTTTCTTTAGGGTAGAGTTCGATTACAAAGTCTCCATTTTATTCTAAGGATAAGAAATTCGAATGTCTTAATAGTCACTACAAGAATATTGGTTTGCTGTGAATGGTTTTAGCAATGAAATTTTTTCTTCGACTAAGATTATTCTATACCATGTCGTCACCACAAATTAGTTTTTATTCTATTACCTTTCCTTGACTGCTATATTGGTTGTGCTTTCGCCCCAAACACAATTTTATAAGAGAGCAGGGTTCGAAACTAGAAGACCCTTTATTTTGGGCTAGGTACATCCTCGTCCTCAATCCGCACGGCTTTCGCACAGACTACAAATATCATAGGCCGTAGTTCAAACCTCAAATCGCCTCAGAAGGAAATCACGCAACAATAACTTTTGTAAAACCCCCTGGCCTTTTGTTGTAGTTTTTCCTCAAAGTAACATAGGGGTTTAGTTTTGAGAAAGCTAGTAACTTAAAGTAATATGACCTGGTAATTTTCTTTTTCTGTTTCTGTGACGTAATTAGTGGGTCATAATGTTTTTGTTGAAAGGCCAATAAATTCACCAAAAACTTTCTTCGAAGTCCTTACGTGGAAAAATCAGGAGCTCTTCCACACGGTATAGCCAAACAATGTAACGGAGCCTTAGGTTCATCAGCTGACCAGTTTCGAGGAAAAACCAAATATCCGCCTGCCTGAAAGCATGATAACGAATAAATCGGTAAAAACCCGACGACCATGGGTATTGAACCGGTGACCATATTGTCACCGGTCTCCCGTTATCCCATGTAAATGGAATTCCTATTTATATATTTCAGTGTTTTATCAGTTTGAAAAAATCAATGTTTTTGCTTTGGTCAGATTACAAGTTTGCACTTTGCATGTGGACTTTTCATGTGGATGTTGTGATTTCTGAGGTTTGAAAATGTTTTTTTCGTAAATTTTTTTTATATTAGATTAGAAATTATATAACTTCAATCAAAATTATGTTTCTTCATTAGTTATATAAAACGTCTTACAATATCTAAACAATTTTAATTAGATAATTGGAAACACTATACAACAATATAATTAATCAATGATACGATTACAATATAGTTCTAATGTTTTTGATAAGATGTGTGAGATTTCGTTGTTGCATATTTTGTTCTCTTTGGTTGTGGTATTTTATTGCATTTCTGATCATTAATACGATTTTTGGAGACTCTTCTTTAGGTTTCGGTTAGTTTCTTACTTTCTTTGTATTTCTAGTCTCTACAAATTTAGGTTACTTACTTTTGCATTTGTTTTGTTTGTGGTTTATCTATTTGGTTCTAAAGTGAGAGGCTGTTTGGTTGATTAAATGTTGAATCATTAAGATCGAGGGTGTTTAGGATTGAGTTTGGAAATGCAAAAGTGATTTTGGTCAGAAGTGATTATTGGCTTATGACTTTTTGAAACGGAGTTCTAAAAAAATGTTTACATTAGCTTTTTGGATGAGAAACGTCAAAAAGTCAATAGATTGTTTTTTAAGTTCGCTTAACTTATTGTGAATATTGGTTGTAAGGGTGGTAGATTTGTAAAAAAAAAATTCAAAAGCCAAAAGCTAGGATTTCTAACTTCTCAAAAACAATTTTTCTACCCTTAAAACCAAAAGCCAAAAGTTAAAACAGAAAGTGTTTTTAGGTTACACAAACATTTTATTGATTTATTGGAAAAGCCAATAAGTCAATAAGTTGTTTTGAAACTCAATCCCAAACACCCTCTAAGAAGTCTGAATATTTAGGAGTATCTGAATGGTTAAGTGCTGAATCATTAAATGTTGTTTTGTTAGACCTCTAAATGGTTAGCCTTTTTGTCCCACATTGGTAGGGGAAGTAAAAATGGATTCATTTAGTGCTTAGTGGTTAAACCTTAACCATTCCATTCAGATGCTGAAACAAACGCGCTGAATAGGCTGAATGTTGAATCATTCAGCGCTGAATGATTCAGAAGCTCATTAAAAGCCTTACCAAACAGCCCGTGAGTAAAAAGCAGATAATAATAACTTCTAACCTAGTCAGAATTTGATTAAGGACAATTGAAGAAGTAGGAATTATGGTCAAATTGAAATGGGATTGATGTACCATAAGGGAAACATCTTCTTGACTTAATTTTTTAAATAATTTTGTACCACCTAACTCACACTCTTTAAATCAACTCCTAAACCTACACATTTGTCTATCATCGCCAACCTCATAAGGAGAGACATCTTTTCTTAACATCTGCATATCACTAGACTACAAACCGTTTGATACCGTTCCTCAAGTGAATATACTTTTCGTTTTAGACGACATTAAATGGTTGTAATTTGTAACGGTATAACTACATTGAGAATGCACCTAACTTGTGACAGTTGTGATATTTATACGTGTGATGTACGATATATTCACTTTTCATTACTATTTTATTTGTTTGATAATTGATTATTTGTTGTTACTTAGTTTTCATCTCCAAGTTTAACTCAGACGTAGCTCCCTTCTTTTGGGGTGTGAAGCAGTGTTAAACCAAAATACCCAACAAGCATTAGCTTTACCTAAAAAGGAGATGATCCAGCTGCACCTTCCAGTACGGCTACATTGTTACGACTTCACTCCAGTCACTAGCACTGCCTTCGACATCCCCCTCCTTATGGTTAAGATAACGACTTCGGGATTTTTATGAAATACACAAACCCACAATATTAGTACCTACGTTATAATCGGAGTGGTTAATAATGCACGTAAACGTAAAACATTTAGATGTTAGGATGTTAAATTTTTTAGCTTGTGTGATAACTTTTTTTTACTCTGACTTGTACCAGAAAATTTGTAAATCAAGTTGAGAAATATTCTGATATCTAAATCTAGTGTTTCTATTAGGCTATGGGTGTGAAGGAGGCTCATCCTTTGAGGATGGTCCTTCACGTCAAAGGTGGGGCACGACCATCACCCAAGGGATGGTCTTAGGGTGTGAATGATGAGTCTTCAAGTCAACGTTCCACGCCCCTCAATAAATTCCAACGTTCCATTTTTCTTTTGAGCGGTCCGTTGACATCGTCTGTGGGAGCCGATCACGACGAGGACGGTCCCGGAAGAGGTGTGGCCAAACCAGGGTTGTCCCCCACACCCTATAGCCTTAGAAAAATTCTTAAGTGCAACGTTTTGAGCATTCGAGCCGTAAAATTTTCTCTTTCTTGCTATTTTAATTATCTTCTTTAAAAGCATATACAGATGAATTTTATAATTTTATTATTCTCAACATATTATTTGATAGGAAACAAAGGTGTCCCATTATGTATTTGTAACCATCGGTGATGTTTAATAATAATAAAAATTAAAAAAAAGTCTTAAGAGAAAGGTTGTCAATTGTGAAGGAAGATGACCCATACGTACTTAGAAAAAGAAAAGTAAGTTAATGACGTTAATCACGTTAAGTGTCGGTACACATGGGGTCGTGAAAAGGTTGGTCGACACACGCAATCCATTTGGCTAGATATCATGGGCCCTGGGCATTAAACTATAGGAAAATCTACCCAATCCCTCCTTGAAGTAAAGAAAATAAATGCTTAACCACTATTATCCATTTTAGGATATGATTGTTTATGTCTATAGATATGAAAAAGTAAACAAAAAAATTTATGAATAGTGGCAATTAATTTAAAAATTAGTATACAAGTAAAGGGTACTTTATGCTATTTAATTAAAATCAACCTGACATAATCATATCAAATAATAAAATACTAAAGTGTTAATATGTTAACACCTCAAATTGAGGTTTTGAATTTCCATGAATTTAAAGTCACATTAGTCATTTGTGAATGTTTTTAGTCAAGTATGTTACAAGTGCCATATCATACTTTTAACGAAATTGAATACATACACACCCCATGTAGGTTATCTAATAAGATAACAAAAAATATTGTCTGATGACTGATTAATCTTTTCTTTTAATAAAATCAAAAATCAATTACAGATTTAAATTAAATTATATGCATAAAACAGTCATAGGTTGCAAGAAGTTTCAAATACCGATGTTGAAAAAGAGAACTAGCCACATATTTTACGTCAGATTAACTAACTTTGACTAACTATATTTCACTTACATCCACCCCTTGTAGCTCAGTGGTGAACGAACCGAGTAACCTCTAGGGCGAGCCGGGTTTGATTTCCACGGGAAACATTTGGTGGATATGCATGCCAAGTGATGGTTGAAACTAGCCTAGATGTAGGTGTCAGGTTCGATTCTGATGGTCCCCCGGTTTTCTAGTACCGTGCATTTACTTCAGAGAGGTTTGCCTCTTGTGGAGGGTGCAACATCTGTCAAGTGGCAAGTGGGGGAAATTTTCCGGGTCCATTGCACAGAGAGGCTTTGCCTCTCAAGGGCCGGCCACTCCCGCGACACCAGCTGTGGCCTGCTGATGCCGTTGAGTGTGTGGCTAGGGACCCCTGATTTCTGGGGGATCTGATGGACTCTGCCACAATCATAAAAAGTCACATACTACAAAAAAAAAACTATATTTCACTTGGTTTATGTATGTTTTGTCCTAGAAACATAAACATTTAAGTAATATAGTTTATGGAGTTGAAGGGAAATGGGGTTTGTTTACCAAAGTTAGATCAGAAAGCGTGTTTGTGAGTAAGACTATACGTAGTGGAAGCTCAAATGGGCGTTAATTGGGGAAAATTCGTGCCCTTTTCACACCAACACGCCGCCCCCTCTAGTGAATGGGGCCAAAAAGGTGCTTCTTCTGTATATTTTACTATATTAAAATTTAACTAAAAAAAAAAAGAAAATACACGTAATAAACAAATCATGCAAAGTGACGTGGAAGAAAAGGATTGGATGATGGAGTGACCCCTGCCCCGCGAAATATATTTCGCGCTTGCCTCTTTAGCGCCCGGGCGGTGTTTTGGGCGCGAATGGGGCGCGAAAATGCCCTTTCACGCCCTTTTCACCCCACCACTACCCATGGTCTAAGTCTTGTTGTTTGAAATATCATGTGTTGAAACACACACTCACGTCGACACGAGGGGAAGGAGAGCCTACATATGAATATCGATCGTCGTGTCCACTCGTACTTGTGTGTATACATGACTCATAAACACAAATCTCGAATCAACGAAAAAGTCGAATTGACCTAATTTTAAATTGTGCATCCCCTAAACATTTACACTTGTTTTTATTGATGTTTCATATTAGGAGTTGATGAGTCCAACCTAATTTTAAAACAAGTTAGCTTAAGAATTAAGCAAGGTAAGAAATAATAAACAAGACTTAGTCGGTTGAGTATTAGTGTGAAATTGTTAAACAGAAACCGGGACGTGGCTGTTTTCACCAAATATAAAACGTCACCAAAAAAAGACCGACCCTTTAATCTGTCTTGAACTATCCTTTCACGAAATAACTTGAAAGGCAATAGTTATATTATAGTTTATTTGTAGAAAAGTTAGTATGTCTACTTTTTCTTTATAAATGGCAATAAAGAAAGGTAATGAAGTTTATAATTTTCTCGTTGTTCATTAACATCGAAAGTGAAGCGATTCTGGCTAATGTAATGTATACAACTCAAGCTCATTTTGTTAATATTTTTTTGTTTGAGCTAAACTCATTATATAATGTATTAATTTGGAATGGTTTCTTACCGTTCATGAACAGTAAACCCATTAGTTTATATTTTTTTTTTGTTTTTCTTACACCTTAATATATAATATATATCATCTCTTTCATTTAAAAACACATGTGGTGTTGATGGTGGAGTGGTGAGTGGTTTGTGGTTTGTGGTGACTAGTGAACTTCAATTCCTTAAGGTTATAGGTTCAATTCTTGGGAAACGCAACTTAGTTATTTTTTCATTTTTTTCTCATTTCAACAGCCATATTAATGTTAACTATAATCTATTTCATATTAAAACACAAATGGGTTTGGTTGTGTAGTGCTATGAGATGCATTTTCCCAATAGGAGGTCTTGGGTTCGAGACCAGGCCGTCACAATTATTTTTTTTTATTTCAACAACCTTATTTGATGTTCTTAATCAGTTTTGCGCATACAATAACCGAGTAAAGAAAAAGTTCAAGATGAAGCAGAAATCATCGCGACGAGCCGCAACGCGCGCGATAAAAATCCTAGTTTACTATTATACCAAAATTATTAATGTGCTATAAACTATGAATGGTAACTTATTTAAAGTTTTAATTCCACTTTTTATATCTCAAAATAGTACTTGTCTTTTAACCTATAAAGTTTTCATTTGTTTTTTATTCTTCTCTTATAACTTTTGTTGGTTAATTTTTTTTAAAGGAGAAAATTTCTGTTTTCGTCCCTGAGGTTTGCTCAATTTAACTAGTTTAGTCCAAAAATCTAATTTATAACAAAGCCTCCCCTGAGTTTTGCAATTCATAACGCTTTCAGTCTAAATCATTAACTGGGTTAAATTTCTTGGTTAGTGTCAAGGGCAATATAGTCAATTCATTCATCATCAATAAACACATCTATTAAAACCTCCAGACCCTAGTTTTTTCGGTCAACATACTCGATCTCTCTCTATGTGCCTCTCTCATCAAGCTACACAATGTTACCCAACCCAAATAAGATTTGCCCATGTGGTTTTGCAACCGTGGTTCGCACATCGTGGACAACATCAAATCCAGACCGTCGGTTCTATTGTTGTGGTAGACCGATATGTGTTAATTTGGGTTTTTTTTTACCTAACTTCTAACTGTTGAACAGGGAGCAAAATGTGGGTTTGTTTCATGGGCTGATCCTTCAATGTGCAGAAGATCAACTCAAGTCATCCCTGGATTATTGAGGGGTATTAATGAACATGAAGCAAATAAGAGGGAAATGGCAAAAAAATATAAGAAGCTACTATTTGTGTGTTGTTTAAGTTGGTTTTTCTTCATGTATTATCTTACGAAATGAATTGGTGGTACTTGTATTTTGTTTACCAATTTGACCTAATTTTGGGCTTTGTTAATGTAAAGGTCATTATTGGATCTGATTGTAGTATGTTTGAAAAATGAATGAAATGGTGACTTTGTTAATGTAATGAAATTGGTGTGTTATTGAATGTTGGCTGTTTGACCCATTAACAACAATGCATAGACACAAATTGTTTGACCCATTAACAACAATGCATAAACATAAACTGTTTGACCCATTAACAACAATGCATAGACACAAACTATGTGACCCATTAACCAACATTTGCAAACTGTTTGACCCATTAACAAAATAAACATAAACTGTGTCAAAGTGCATACTGTCAAAGTGCATACTAATCAATATAATCAACATAAACAAGTAATCAACATAACCAAAAGACCATTCATAATAACATTCTTAAACAAGGTTCAAACAAACACAAATAAGGTTCAAAACACCATACTTAAACTAAGTTTCAAAATACCACATGCTGAAATAAGGTTCAAAAGACCAATAAACAAGAGAACAAACTAGGTTGCTGGTGGACCACCACATCGTGAAACCTTCTTTGACTTGCATGACCTAGAGTTATGTCCCTTTCCTTTGCGCACCTGACATGTCACAATAGATCTTTGTCTTGTACCCTTGTCCTTCTTGCCTAGTTTTGCTTGACTTTTAAAAACAGAATGTGAACTTGAAGCTGCTTGACCTTGACCTTTGCAAGATCTAGAATTATGTCCCTCTCCCTTGCATTTACCACAGGTAACAGAACCACCTTTTCTGGACATCTTACCATTAACAGCAATCTTATCAGCCAACTCCCCTGCTGATTTCCACCTCTTCTTATTTGGCCTACCAACCTGAGTATGGTGCTTTGGAGGTGCAAGAGTTGTAGGGCAGCTTGATGGTGTCCACATGTCTCTTCCATTGATAGGATCAATGGTGTTCATATACACTTTTTTCCAGGTGTCAAGCCAATGCACCTCAGAAACCCATTGTTCAGGAATGCCCACATTTTCCCCATTCTGTGCCATATTCCATAAAACTGCTACCACATGCTTACAAGGCATGCCAGTGAGCTCCCATTTCCTGCAAGAACATGTTTTGTTGTTCATATAAACTGCAACCTGGTTGTGCCCTGGCCCAGATACCTAATACTTCTTCATACCAGCCAAAGTGACATTGTAAAATGCTGCATCATGTTTGATTTCATTAAATGTATTAGTTGTAGTAGGTGTCAATGGACCTTGTGCTTTGGCAATCACTTTGTGCACCACCATGATCCTCTTCATCATGTACTCTCTGATGTATTCTAAACAAGTTATAATAGGCTTGTCTCTACCCCCTACTAGTTGCCTATTGAAAACTTCACAAAGATTGTTCAATAGTACATCACATTTTGCTCTTCCTGTTTATACAAGCATTATAAACAAAACACATGAGACAAGACAATCATGTAAAGAGGCAATCAGATAAACAAAACAAAACACATGAGGTCATACCACTGAAATAAGCTCTTGCCCAATTCTTTGGTGGTATCTTTGAGAGCCAATCATGTAAAGAGGCATATTCTGCTTTTATAGCTTCCATTGCTTTATTAAAAAAAGGAATTGATGTTGCACTTGCTGCCTTCCACAACAGATTCTTGTACACATCACCTCTCCATGTTGACTTCATGTTATCATGTATGTGCCTTAGACAAAATCTATGCTCAGCTGCAGGGAAAACCTTTGCTAATGCTGGTATAAGGCCCTAACATAAAAAAGTAAGTAATATTAACATATGTAAATGATGTTAATATGAAAGTGAAATGTTAATATGAAAGTGAAATTACCTTTTGTCTATCACTTATGAAAGTGAAATTTGAGTTGACTGTCAGATCTAGATGATGAATGAATTGACTATATTGCCCTTGACACTAACCAAGAAATTTAACCCAGTTAATGATTTGGACTGAAAGCGTTATGAATTGCAAAACCCAGGGAAGACTTTGTTATAAATTAGATTTTTGGACTAAACTAGTTAAATTGAGCAAACCTCAGGGACGAAAACAGAAAGTTTCTCTTTTTAAAGAGTGCAACATGTATGTATAAGTTTTTTGCTTGACGTTCCAACGTAATTTTTGTTATTAAATGAGGTTGTATTCAAAGTAGAGTAGCTTTTTGAGAATCGTAAGTTATAGCGAGTGCTGGTACCGGCCAACATCGATATTATTAAAGGTAGTATGAGGAGTGGTATCTGTATTCGTTTTTATGGTTTTCGATCGATGTAAAACACATGTCGATATCATTTTAAGCATATCGCAACTTTACGTTTTGCTCGTATCAAGATTTTAGACAACCGATACTGAACAACTCACAAAAAACTTGACTGTTTGCACCCAAGAGAAGGTAGGGACCTAATTTTTTTCTCCTTCATATTTTCGGTATTAGTTTTTCAAGAAACGAAAGCCAAAATCAAATTTAAAAGTGAAATGAAAGCTAGTTAGTCACCCTTAAATTCTGCAAAATGAATTGATGATTCTCTCATGTACCAAATTATACATGACTGTTTGCCAGTGGCCTGTTTTAGCTTATATGCTTGGCCCAAATCACAATTACCAGGCCCGTTTTTGTTGGGTGTGTACGTTTATTCCCTTTAACGATTTGCTTAACGGGTAAAAACAGATGATAGTTCTAGACTTCTAGTACACAAAAATAACACATTTTTCGCATCCACGTTAATAATTCAATGACCCAATTACTCAAAATTTCATCATATCCTGATAAGGGGGAGGGGCGCTTATCGTGAGTTTTTTCAACTTCACTGATTTCAATCAATTCTGCAACATCACTTCACTGATTCACTTAACTAAAACACATTTTTGTAGACAACACTACCCTGAACCACCCAACACATAAAAAACACCCCCCCCCCCACCACACACACACAAAACCACTACCAGAATTTGTTTCACGGATCCACTACCAGCACCACCGACGGTGGTGTTACCGTGCTGGTAGTGGCTTACCCGTGAAGACTTCTGGTACTGCCCCGTCCCCCTAATAAAGCATTCTCTGTACGGAGTTCATGGTGTTGCTATTAACTGCATACATGATTTTTTATACCAAATTAGTTAGCGATAATCAGTTTTATAAATGTTTTGTGACTGGAAACTTAAGAAGTGATTGCCTTCATGCATGGTTTGTACACCAAATAATTAGTTATTTTTCTTTTAAAAGAGCTAAAAGAAATTTAAACAATAAACCAAGCATAGTGTAGGATCTACAGTTTCTGCACCCAAGTTGGTGTTGACGTTCAAAAGATTTGGGAGACGATTGAAGGTTGACATCTGAGTGCCATGTAGGATTTGAAGCTTTCTATTATATAATAGATATGATAATACAATGGCCTCACAATATATAAAAAGAATTTAAAATTACGTTACATTTTATATATTCGGTAGTTTTTGTTTTCTTATTTAAAATTTAGGGGTTACCAAAGCGGCAACACTCTAATGGTATCCGAATGATTTTCTCTAGAGGAGGTCGTCAGTTGTAGTGTCTTTCGTAAAAAAAAAATGTCATGCACGAGTCAAAATTTTACCACAATGAGCCTTCGAGGAGTAGGTTTCATCTAGAACAGTGTTTTCAAACCTGTACCAGGAACCGGAGCCTTAGCCAATTGGGGTCATGGCATAGAACCGACCATGCAGCGAACCGGTGGTTGGGCCAACGAACTGACGGCCAGAGCGGAAAATCGACCGGTTTGACCGGATGAAAAAGGGGTTGAACTGAAATTTTCTAATGTTTGATTTTTGCAGGATTTTTTGGCAGACCAGTAACTGGAGCCTTGACCAGTCCGGATCATGGTGTGGAACCGACCATGCAACGAACCGGTTGTTGGGCCGGCGAACCAGCCGTCAGAGCGGAAAATCGCCGGTTGGGCTGGATGAAAAAGGGGTCGAACCGAAAATTTTCTCAATTTGTTTGATTTTTGCTAGATTTTTTGGCAGCTCGCCTGGCCTGTGGGACTGGTCGGACCGATGGGGAGCCCGTTTCGATATCTAGCCCAGTTATGAAAACATTGCTTTTGAGCTGGTAATAGGCCAGGTCATCAACACTGTTTCCGATCACGTGTGTCAGTGCTCTTTTGCTAATGGGTGTATACATGTGGCCGAGTTTCGTTAGACGTTAAAAAAAATAAAAATAAGAAAATGGGTATTGAATCCAATCCGATTGTGTAGGCCGTAGGGAAGAAGGCCCAAACGCACATAAAACGATAAAATGACATGACATAAAAGACGAAAACAGAGCACACACTTGTATCCACTGCTTCCCTTCTTCTTCTTCAACCTCCTCCATCTATTCCGTTAAAAAAAAAAAACCTCCTCCATCTACAACTCTCTAATGGCGACTCTCACCTCTACCTACTCCGCCATAATCCACACTCAAAGAGCACCTTCTTCTTCTTCTTCTTCCAATCTACTTCCATCTTCCAAACCTCTAGACCGTACACCGTCCATTTTCTCTCCAACACTCTCTTCAAATCCTAACAAACCTTTTCTCAAAACACTCTCTGTGCAAGCCACCAGTGGTTCCGTTTCCACCGCCGTCGATGCCACTCCATCCATGGCAAGACCTAAGTAATTTTGTTTGTTTTATTACATTTGATGCCTTAGTTTTTTTTTTTTAAATTTTTTATAATTGTGGTTTTATCTATTGATTTTGTTAAAATGATGAGGTTTATGACTACGTTTGCATGATGAATTCGTTTATTTTTGTATTTTGATTGTGAGTCTTGACGTGCTTCTTCATGTTGAAGTTATTAGGTGTTAGCACTGGATTTATAGATCGTTTTAGGTTAGCTATTGATATTAGAGTTGTGCATTTTTTTAGCCTTTAGGATAGGTGTTAATATTAAAGTTATATATTGTTTTAGGTTAGGTATTAATTATTAATTTATTACTATATTAGAGTTATACATTGTTTTAGGTAGGTGTTAACATTGGAGTTATATATTATTAATTGTTTTAGGTTAGGTGCAACTCGAATCTGCTCAGCCTAACTGTGGTAATACATATCTAATCGACTGACTTAACAGTTAACACATGTCATGAAATATTGTAGTTCCATAAAAACCATTTTGACTCTCAAATTTAAAATTGGACTCTCTTTTTTTTTTTTTTTTTTTTTTTTTTTTTTTTTTTTTGTGGGATGGGGAAGTATATAATTTTGGGTTTTTTTACACTTCTAGTTTTATTCTTTATAAAATTTCTATGTTTTATGTTGTTGTGATGAATATATAGTCTATAAAGTTTTTATGTTTTATGTTGTGGTGAATATAAACTTGATGTCATGCTTTTGTTATTCAGGGTGAGGCGCCACACGATTTCAGTATTTGTTGGTGATGAAAGTGGAATGATAAATCGGATTGCAGGAGTCTTTGCAAGGAGGGGTTATAATATCGAGTCCCTTGCTGTCGGTTTAAACAAGGATAAGGCTCTTTTCACTATAGTTGTGTCTGGAACTGAAAGAGTGTTGGAGCAAGTTATGAAACAACTTCTAAAGCTCGTTAATGTTTTAAAGGTTGGATTTTATCTTGACGGTTGATTCATCATATTGTCTATTCATTTTAAACTTTACTTGCTGAATTGACCATTTTCAACAGGTTGAAGATATCTCAAAGGAGCCACAAGTAGAACGTGAGTTGATGCTCATCAAGATAAATGCAGATCCAAGATACCGTTTGGAGGTGTTTAACTAATTATGTTCTGATCTTCATGTTTTGGTTAATTTCGGTTATTATATTATAGCTAAGTACTGTACTGAACCGTTCTTATAATTGCAATGAACGTATGTAATCAAATATTCAAATCTAGCTAACCATTTTCAGCCTAAGGATATGCTATCTTACCATGTTTTTTTTGTGATTCTAATTTTCAGGTCAAATGGTTAGTGGACATATTTAGAGCGAGAATTGTTGATATTTCAGAGCACTCTATTACTATTGAGGTGATGGGAGTTGAATTTTTTCATTTGCTTTTTTGCTATTCTTCACACAACCTATAGAAGTGAGTTTGGATCTTAATTAGTTGAATTGTATGTGCTGTTATAGGGTGTATGTTAATTTGCATATGTTCCACAACCTTGTTTATTAGAATTTAGATATAAAGTTTGTATACTCTTTGACTACTTGGAACAATTACAACACGAAGGAAACGTGTTCTTATTTCAAGTACTATCTGTATACTTGGTTGTCGTATCCTGGCATAAGCTTTAAGCTTTATTTTTTACGTTGTATAATGTATGATTGTATTCTATGAAATATGAATACTCAGGGACTGTTTTGTCTATGAATACTCAAGTTTGTTTTCATTACTTGAAAATCATAGCCTTTTTCTGTAGAACTTGAAAACTCACTGGGCTTTCCTTACCTTTCTTCCAAGTATATATGATTATTGATTAGTACATCCTAGTTATTCTAGGTTGAGAATTTGTTTCCTGCACTGTCTAATTTTGTTTTGACTCAAGAAAACATGTATATTTGTTTGTGTGTTTTTTATTAAGACAAAATCTGCGTTTGATATCATTATGCAATTTCCTGGATATTATATTTAATTAGGTATCATTGTGCAATTTCTGAGTGAATTTGTTTTTCTAGTTCCAAAACATATAATCGTTCTTAGGCTCAAGATTTCACAATTTTCTTTTTAATCTAACATACCTAATTGTGTTTCACAACTCATAATCAATATGATTTGCTCTAATGTAGTAATTCAACACTTCGTATTGCTTTGTGCTATCATAAAGAGCTGACAAAAGTTTTTAAATATCTACTTTTTTTTTAAACTTTGGAATCTAGGTAACTGGTGACCCAGGGAAAATGGTTGCGGTGCAAAGAAATTTAAGCAAGTTTGGGATCCAAGAAGTTGCTAGGACTGGGAAGGTAAGTAAATAGTACATTCATAGTGTATTCAAATGCATTTAACCTCCTAAGTTTATTTTATTCTTTCTTTTGAAATAGTATTGTAATGGTAGAGTTATTTTAATCATATTTAGTACTTGTGTTATTTGCAAAATTCAAAAAGTGAATGAAAAGTTATTTGGGTCTGGCGGTCTTCTCAACACGAGCCGACTTGGACTTATAGTTACCTGCCTGACCTGTAACCCAACCTGTCTTTAATGCCTTAGATTGCCTTGAGAAGAGAAAGAATGGGTGAAGATGCTCCTTTCTGGCGGTTTTCAGCAGCTTCATATCCTGACCTTGAAGAAATGAACAAAAGAACTCCTCTTCAAGCCAAAAAGAGAACGGAGTATCAGGAGTCTGATAAGCCTGCTGGGGTAAGTTTCATATATTTTTTGTTTTTGCTGAAAGTTGTATTACCTTTTGATTAATTGTAAACATTTTTTGTTTGTGAAGGGAGATGTTTATCCAGTAGATTCATCTGATGATTATCCAGTCAATCAAGTTCTTGATGCACATTGGGGTGTTCTTAATGAAGAAGATGTAAGACCTTATTGTCAATTCTTAATTTCCACAAACATCATAAAAACATGGGAAGCATTTCAACAATTTTTAGTTTAATGTTTTTAGACAAGCGGGCTTCGTTCCCACACTTTATCAATCGTTGTAAATGACTCTCCTGGAGTTCTCAATATCGTAACAGGAGTTTTTGCTCGCAGAGGCTATAATATTCAGGTATACTTTTTGTATTGTTGAATGTTGATTTTTTCGTTGTTTTCTTATTGTAATTATTTTTACAATTGCCAGAAATTGAAGTCTTTTGGTGTTCATATTTTTTAAATATCAGAGTCTAGCAGTCGGTCATGCAGAAGTAGAGGGCGTTCCCGCATCACAACTGTTGTCCCTGGTACAGATGCGTCAATTGGAAAGCTTGTTCAACAGCTATACAAGTTGATAGATGTTCATGATGTGAGTAAATAGCAGCGTTGGAAATTGCTTATTTTACTCGATTCGTGTTATGTTTTGTTTTGTTTTGACTCAGATGAGTAGAGTTAAATGAAATTGACTTAAAAGGACATGGATCGTAAGAGTCTAAAGTCTCTTGAAGTGTATTTTTAATTAATAAAACCTCTAAAACCATTTTATTAATCCCGTGATCATATCAGACACTTTTATTTTTGCGACAATCCAGTTTACACAAACAATTAGCTGCGTTTTGCCACTTGTACCCACTATGTTTAGTTTTTCAAGATGGTTCATAGGTCATTTCCCAGATTTTGAGGTTGCTTCGCTAAATTAATTCCATTGAGTGACCAACAAACATATTTTTGTTTGTTCAGGTTGTGGATTTAACATTGATGCCATTTGCTGAACGAGAATTGATGCTGATTAAGGTTGCTGTGAATTCCACGGCCCGGCGCAATGTTCTTGATATTGCAAGCATATTTAGGGCTAAAGCTGTCGACGTGTCAGATCATACAATTACACTTGAGGTGAATTTTATTCACTTTCAGTTTATTTTCTGTCAAGTGAAAATTCTAATACTTGTATTTTGAGTCGTCTCTTGAAAATTGCTCCATTTCTTCTTTTGGGGAAAATTCCAGCTAGACTAAGGAAAAGTGATGTGCTCACAAAAATAGAAATCACTGGTGAGACTGACCAGGAGCCATCTTCTTTCAAAGTCCATGCTTGTTGTTTGAGTGTTTGATGTGAACCCAACTATAGATAAATATGGTTCCGGGCCAAATCTCATTACTAGTGGAATTGTTGTTTGAGTGTTAGAGAGGATAGTTAAGATTAGTGGTTGTCGGCCAAGCAAAAACGTGGGGGGCATTTCTTTTATAAAATAAATTTAGCAGCGTTAATTAAATTATATTTTCTATCAAGTTCAAAAAGAACTTCATACATTCCATTATGAACTATTTTAGACGTATGATGCTCTTTTTTCTTCCAAAAGTGACAAAGAACATATTTTCAAAGTTCAGTGGCATGGTGTGTGGAAAGTCTACGTTGATATAGGTGGGGACTAGGGCTGCTAATGCATCGTCCTTTCTTTTGAACTCGAGCTCATTTGAGTTGAACTTTTCATCAAGTTCGAGCATGAGCTTGAGGATAAAAGACGGGCCATGCTCAATCTTATAAATTTTTGGCTTGAGCTCTTACTGAACTTCTTATTTAATATATAGGTGTATATTATAGACCGGGATTTGCCAGTCATGATATTGGATTTTTATTATTACTAGAATTATGAATTATCTAAATTTTTTTTTCTACTTATGGTCGGTTTGTTGTAATTTTTATATATCTGAATTGAGTTTGTTATTGAATATATGAACTATCTAAATGGTTTTTCCACTTATGGTCGCTTTTTGTTGAGGAATGCATTTCATTATTGAATATAGTATTCACACACATTTGAAATAAGTTTGCTTAAATTATATATTTTAAATAAATATTTAAGCTTTCCGAATCAAGTTTGAGCCGATCTTAAAGCCTCGAGCTGAGGTCAAGCATGGATATATTACCTTTTGTTTGGTTTCTATACAATCATGGCACATTATAAAGCTTCACTGAAACATTAAATCAATCACTGCATGTTCTTTATGACCCCTTATTTACTTTTCGTGTATTTTCTAGGTTACTGGAGATCTGAATAAGATGGTTGCACTGCAGAGGTTGTTGGAGCCCTGTGGAATTTGTGAGGTCTGTTTGTGAATCCCTTATCTCCAATCATATTTTAATTAAACCTGACTTCATTCAAGATTTAGACTTACACCCTGCTCACGATCATTTGCAGGTGGCAAGAACAGGTCGCGTGGCACTGACCCGCGAGTCAGGCGTTGATTCCTCTTACCTTCGTGGATATTCCTATCCTGTTTGATTTCTATCTTTTTATAGCTTCTTTCTGTTTTGAGTAGAGATTGTCAATAATCTGAGTGTTCTTTTTATATCTGGTGCCTAGTCTAAGTTGTATGTTTTTAATAATAGATTTTTGTTTTTTTATCCGGGCTTTTAAGACCTCGTTTTGTCTTTTATATGAAGTTACATGCGTAAATACATGTCTATGCGTGGCCGATTCTAGAAAAGGTGAGATAGGCATCTTGGGTTTGGGTCAAACATGTCATTTATTGGTACACGTCGAGACTAGTTGGGTGGGATGGGTTGCGTCAACCTACAAACACTTGTTTGATGGATTTTATTCTACTTTTCTTGAGCAGTTATTTTCTCAGAAGGTTTGTGTTGATTATGATACCTGTATATGTATGTATGTAATTTAATTATGAATTAATTGCCAAATTCGTCCCTGGGGTTTGACCAATATTGCTAGATCCATCCATTTTGAGAATTTATGACATCTGAGCCACTAAGGTTTGAAGTTTTGTGCTAAATCCGTTCAATTTGCAAACTCTGTTAAAAACTAACGTAAATCAGGGGCATTTTGGTCATTTCCTATTTCTTTATTGCAAATTCGTCCCTGAGGTTTGTTCTAAATTGCTAGATCAGTTCAAAATGATAATTTTTAATAAAAAATATATATATATTTATTTTTATTATATATATATATATAATAAGACGTGAGTTTAATATTTGGTATTAATTAAATATCTAATATTTGGTATTATTTACATGCAATTATCATAAAGAAATAAAAAAAACATGATAACATTTTTTTTACTAGCTAAAAATACCAAAATATGAGGATTATTATTTTACCAGAAAAGTTTGTATGGAACATGATTGAACGGACCGCATTCTACTGCTCGTCACAAATAAGCCTCGTCTCCACCACCGACGGTAATCATGCTCCCACACTCATTCTCGACCCCGTGCGGCCATTATTCTTAAAATACTCCATTTTATTATTATACTCCCTAGCTCCTTTTTAATTAATTACCATCTATATATAGTTTAACAAAACTAGGGAGAGACAAAGTGATGTGCGGGACAATTTGAGTAACTAGTTAAAATTAATGTACTCTTATTGATCGACTAAATAACTTTTAAGTGTGTAAAATATATGGTAAAAGAAAGGTGGTATTCGACACCTATGTATCTTGTAATTATAATAACCATATTATTTATAATAACCATATTAATTATAAGTTATAAGTGTTTGAATATGACTTATACCTTTTATTTAAAACACAAATTTGATATAAAACACCGTACTTGGTTAGAAAAATCTAACAATACAAATGTTACATGCGAAGCAACGTACGGGATTTTAGCCACGCACGATATCCAATTCAAATGAAATTTACAATTATGAGAAGAAAACCGCAATATATATATATATATATATATATATATATATATATATATATATATATATATATATAGGGTAGGGTTCCTGTACAAAGGGTGTTATTTGTGAGAAGTGTAAGAAGTGTTTTGGACCCTTAGATATTTAAATGGATGGTTAAGATTGGATAGTGGCAAAAATGTAATAAGTTTTAGATATTTGATTGATTGATTAGATCTTAAAGGGGCATAATGGACATTTTAAGTGTTTTAAAGTGAGAAACCATTTATTAATTCCTAGGAACCAGCTACTTCTTCATTCTCTTTCTTCCTTGTTCAAATCTCTTTCATTTTCAATATTCCCCCTAAACCTCTCAATATGAACGAATATCTTCAACAATCACAACCAACACAAAAAATCTGCCTCATATACACATTTACCGATTCATAAGAACCATAATATTTTCATTAACGTGCTTTAACCATCTCGGATCGAACAACATTTAGGGTTTTTTTTATTTGTTTGTTGCATTTACTGGAACTAGGATGAAGAAAGCTTCACCGGAGTGTTTAAAGGGTGATGGCGTTTCGTCTGTTGGACGGGACGAAGCAAGTGAAAACCAAAAACTGAAAGGTGGGTTTTTTTAAATAACCATTAAAACGGAGTGTTATACTTATATATGTAATATGTGGTCATATGAGCGATTGTAAACCAAATGAAGTTCCAGCAAAAAGTGTGTTTTGTAATTACACAATGTTGGGTGTTTTGTATTTGTCTATTGTTGTTTTGTATTACTTGTTGATGAAGTTTTAATTATGGTTTTATGAATGCTTTTATGGTATTTGTGGGTTGTTTGTTACTAAATTTTTATGATATATACATTTTTTGTGTCCTGTACTTCATACAACCTGGCCTATTATGGAATAATAATATAAAACACTATAGCGTACTAACAAAAGTATAGCTAAAAAAAGTGGGTTTTATTAAAGCACTGTTTTGTATTAAAACACACTGTTGTACTAAAACACTAAAACTGTGAAAATTTCCAAAGGATGTAAAAACAACATTTGCCTTCTATATAAAAAAAAAACATTAACAAAAAATCAATAAAATAGAGGAAAAACTTGGTATTAACGATAAGCCGATAAGATTTATCACATATAAGGCACATTAAAAATTTAAATGATATCACATCTAATAAAACACAATAAAAATGGCAAATTTCGTTGACACAATATATAAAAATGGGTCTTTTATAACACTGTATTAAATAAGACACATCTTTTAAAACACACCAACTACAGTAGAAAGTCACAATAAGAACGATTTAAACAATGCTAATATTCACATATAATAAAACACAATAAAAAATGTATAGACTATATGTTTCGATAAAATGGCACATTCATTAAGTTTATAACACCTAATAAAACACACAAACTAATAAAAGACAATAAACATGCATGTTTCAATAAAACGTTATATTAAAATACACAGGCTATAAATAAAACACAATATATAAAACTATGAATTATACTTTGCTATTATGTATAGTAAAACACAGTAAATAAAACCCATGAAAAATCTGTAATAACTAAATTTAACGAGATGGAAAAATATAAAGATAAACAATACTGATATTGATATATAACACTGCCGTCTAATATCCATGACCGCAAAGCATAACATGCTATGCAAATATAAAGATAAACAATATTATTTATTAAAAATCACAATAAGATCGACTTGAACATTACTAATTTTCATATATAAACAAAAACAAACATGTAACCGTCATCTGATAGCGTTAGACATCTTGCAACAAGCCAAAAACACACAAAAAGAATTCTGGAATGACTGATGGGAATGGGTTTATAGATAATCAGTGCGTAATATATATAAACCTAAATTTGTATAAAGAGGTCGATATAATAGCAGATTAGTTCGATATAATTTTTTTAATGGATAGTAAATCCCTACAAACTCTCAAAGATTGTAATTAGGAGGTTACATGATCTCCATTATGTTTCACGAAAATTATGAGTGTTTCCTAATAATGTGTTTAGTGAAAAGACAAATATAACCCTAATCTCACAAAACCAAATTGGACACATGTCACTCTCATAACCCTTCTTACACTTCTTACACTTTTTGGACTTTGTATACGATCCCTTACCTATATATATATATATAATTTATACGTGATAAGAGTAATCCATAACTAAGCAAATCTGAATTTCGAAAGAGTTGGCCGATTGGTTTACTAAACCTATTTGAGTTGGTATTATCATATTTTGGTTATACTTATTTTAGATATTTAATTAATACCAAATATTAAACTCACGTCTTATTATATATATATAATAAAAATAAATATATATTTTTTATTACAAATTATCATTTTGGACTGATCTAGCAATTTGGAACAAACCTCAGGACGAATTTGCAATAAAGAAATAGGAAATGACCAAAATGCCCCTGATTTAACGTTAGTATTTAACAGAGTTTGCAAATTGGACGGATTTAGCACAAAACTTCAAACCTTAGTGGCTCAGATGTCATAAATTCTCAAAATGGATGGATCTAGCAATATTGGTCAAACCCCAGGGACGAATTTGGCTATTAACTCTTTAATTATCTATACCTTATATTATGTATTTAGACGATAAGTTAAACCGATAACAAATGTTTCGCCATTTGAAGTGCTTTTGTTTGTGGTTTTTCACCTTTTCAATTCATTGCATCAGGTGGTGAAGTTGATAGCCAAAAGATGTGGGGGTACATGCACCGACCGGTTTGTCTCGATTGCTAAGTGTTATGTGCCTTATGTCTAAGGATTGATACAAAACCACTATTGAGCCGGGGTTTCACCGAAGCAGCCTCTCTATTACCACATGGTAGAGGTAAGGCTGTATACATCTTACACTCCTCAGGCTCTGCCTTACCTTTTGCTATTAGTGGGATTAACTATTTAACTGAGTATGATGATGATGATCTTCACTTCTGTGGCTGTTTTTTTTCCTTTTTAATTTGTTTTATTTGTATCCTTATTTTTTTTCTCTATATCTGTAATTTAGTTATTGTATATTTTTTATACTCTTTATAATTTTAGTTTTTAAATTAATTATAATTTGTTACGTCATCCAATTTTCAAGACTTGTTTAACCGATGAATCGATAGAATAGATAATTCGATGACTAGTATGGTTTTGAAAACATTGCATAAACCTTATTGAGATTGGCAGGAGGTAGGAATTGATAGCCATTAGAGCATTCACAACCCACCCATCAAACCTTCCTCCATCTTTAAAATTTAAAAAATCCTACTAAAAACACACTACAACCCATCCACCATTTTATACCCTATCTTTATATTATGAAAATTTGTTATCATAGCTTTTCATATATAAAAAGCTACTATTCATCCTCCACCAAATTATTGTGAGTGTATGAAAACGAGAAATATAATAAAATATGTGTTTGTGAGTAAGATAAAGATAAAAATGGTGGATGGGATGTGGGAAGTTTTTTAAATTGAGAGATAAATTTTAAAAAGTATGATTTTTTAGTTAAATTATAGGGTAAAAATGGTGGATGGGATGTGAATGCTCTTAGGAATATTATCTCACTAGTTACTTTTGAAGAAGCTGATTATTATGTGAAATGAGGGGATGGTAAAGCAAAGTTGATTAGTTGATGGATTCTAGTCCCTTGATAACAATGAGGGATTTTAGGTTGTGATTTATGTTGCCCACACAGAATATATGTGGTTTTTAACTTGGTTCTTTCAAAATTAGAAATAAACAAATAAAAAAAAAGAACTAGAAACACAAAACTGAAAAAAAGAAGATCAATGGAACATCATCAATAGCACCCAACCAAACAATATTAGAGGAGGCAACAGAAAATGTGGCTTCCGAAGAGCAAAAGCGCTGTGCATGGTGGAGACCCGTTGCTGCGGAAGGGAACCGCCTTGGTTGGGGTGGCGATAGACAAAGACAAATACAGCCCACACGCTCTCAAATGGTCCATTGAACATCTTCTTCTCCGTGGCCAAACTGTTGTCCTCATTCATGTCATTCGCAAAACCCCTCCAGGCAATCCATTTCTTTATACAATACGCGTTGGCTAAATGTACCCCACCCCTAAATTTTTATCATACTCCCCATGAAAAAGTCAAATCACGTGGTTCTTTTTGTCTTTTAGCGTGAAAATAAGGAAAATATTAGCGATTTTACAACTCGATGAGGATTTCTGGCAAGGAAAACCGGAGGGGTGGGATACATTTAGCACAACGTTATAATAGTTTGGGGAGTTGGATTTTAATAATTCATACTTTGCCTCGTTGGCCAGCAATAATATGTACTTAAGAAATTCCTCACAGCAGTCCTAACTTTCAACGTGTATTGGCCGACAATGATCTTTTTTAACTTTCCAACTCTTTCAGTTTTGAAAAAGGGTTAGTTTTCGTTTAACAAAAGTTCATTATCGGCCAATACTTTAAAAGTTGGGACTGTTGTGGGGAATTTTTTAAATACAAATTATTGCCGGCTAAGGAGACAAAGTTTGGATTATAAAAATCCAATTCCCCTAATAGTTTTATTGGATGGAAAACAAACACTTATTTGTGACAGAATGCAGAAAATACAATGGAAACACTATCATCTCTTAAACGTTGAGATATGTTGTGCTATTATGGATGTGCAGGTGGTGGGATTGATACTTCTGATGCAAGCAAGCAAATGCGTGAGAAGCAAACCAGAGACTTGTTCCTCAATTTTCATTGCTTCTGTACCCGTAAACAAGTACGCGATATGATATACAAAGTATGTTTTCATATGCGTTTTATATCGTTTAATTTATTTTCACGTCTGTCTCGCTAGATACAATGCTATGATGTTGTACTCGAAGATACAAATGTAGCGAAAGCACTCACGGAATATGCTTCTTATGCTGCCATTGAGGTTTTAGTCGTTGGAGCCTCATCACGACGTGGTTTCATCAGGTCATAATCTTTATCCACCAATAGCCACTCCGAACCATAGTCGGTTACTAAAACTGTTAAACTTAGAAACGAGCAAAGAGACTCATGATTCTGATCAAAACTTTTGATCGACTCTTTTTATTAACTTGAATGAATAAAACATTACAACCAAGGGGTTTATACAGACTAGCTATTCTAATCCTATTAGAACTCTAGGGCATGTTTGGGATTCCTTCTCCTTATCTCCTTCTTCTACCTCCTTATCTCCTTAATCAAAAAGTTTCAATTTCTTACTTATAACTTATCTCCTTTTCAACCCACAAAAACCTCCTTTTCAACCCATTACCCAAACAAACTTATCTCCTTATCTCCTTTTTGATTAAGGAGATAAGTTATAAGTTGGTGAAATAAGGAATCCCAAACATGCCCACTAAACAAAATTATCTAAACATTAGGAAATCATAATTCAAACCTAATACTAACACTAATAGATAATTCAAATAATAATTAAACAAACTTAATTATTATTTTACTCGTTTAGTCCTTCTACTTTAGTCTTCAAGTTGATATCGCCGCAACTTTAACAAAAACATGAATGTGTGTGACTAATTATCGAACATTTGTGACGTTAGATTTCGGAGTTCTGAAGTTTCAAGCCACGTGATGAAATCAGTGCCAGATTTCTGCACGGTTTATGTGATCTCGAAAGGAAAGATATCATCAACAAAGAAAGCTTCAAGACCCGTCCCATTTCAATCACCGTTGCGTGAGAAAATCGAAGAGCAAGCTAGCATTTACATAGAAGCAACTTTACAACGCAAGAATAGTTTTGACAACAAAAGTATGTTCTTCATTTGCTATTAAACGATCACTTGAACTTCCAAACGTATTTTGCTGTTTATATGACTTCAGGAACTTGTAAACAGGACCAGAATTGGCTCCCAAGAAGCCACTTCCGGTGCCCGAAGACCCCAAAACAATCGGGTAAGTTCAAAGAGTTCATCACGAGTCTATAAATTAAGGCCGTCCCTATTGGAACACCACCGAAACACTATCCAGACCCTACTGATGTGCCATATGTGCGGTATGATGTCATGTGGGTTGTGTGATAGACAGAAAATGGTCACATGTATACATGGCAAAACAGGCGGGTTGGGTTGGGCAGGATAACGGGTCAGAACAGGTTCGAGTCATTTAGAAAAATGGTCATTTTGGTCTGGGTCAGAATGGGTACGCGTCAGAACAGACCATTTTGAAAAAGTATTAAATCATATTACAATACTTATAAAATTGATAAAAAGAAGCAAATAAGCTTTCTGTCTCCCTCACATGCGATGAGCGCCCGTATGATGTGTTTGACCGACATAAAAATGATTAATGTGACCGCTGACAAAGTCATACGGCGTGTATGACCAATTTTCGGCCTGTTATATGGCCCATATGACATCATGTGGCTTGTATGATATGCAACATGCGTGATGTAAACTTTTTGGGAAGGGTGTCTGTATAGCATCACCCTAAAGTAATATTTACTGACAGATAGATCATATATACAGGTCACCCCTTAATAAAATGAGAGGGTTGAATGTAAAATTGTTGGGTGGGGATTTTTCAGAAGCAGACACAGATGTATCATTTATAAATTCAGGAAGAGATACTTGTGATCCGATGTCTGCGGCCGCTGCAATAAACTATGACATTTCTTGTGTTGATTTGACCCCACGGGGTTCGGGTGCTTCATACTGGAGCTTTGGGTCACCTTATGGTGGAAACAACATGGGTTCAATGTTTTCTTCGACCTCAGACAGATCGTCTTCAGCACAAACAAGGGTAATATATAAACTTCATAATTATAACGCAACAAATTGTCGCTGAAAGTTAAATGCTGTCATATGCTAACTTTGCCGTCGTTGGTGTCACTAAATTAGTAATGATATTTCGTCGTTAATTACTTTTGGATCTATCTTGTATTGCTAACACAAATGCTAGAGTTGTTATTCATTTAGTTAAATGAACGAATATGAACAAATGTCTAGTTCGTTTATTTATTATGTTCATCAACGTTCGTTTGAATTTATCAATTATTTTTTAGTAATACTAGTTGACTGATCCATTATGCATTTATCCATTCAAATTTTTGAACCAATCCTTGGGTAATCAACTAGCAAGAGCACGTTCATTTTCTTGTTCATGTTCGTGCGTTTATTTATGTTCGCTCATTTATGTTTGTTCGCGTTTATAATATTAACGAACAAACATATATGAAAACTTCCATTTTCTTTAATGAACAAACATAAACAAGAACAATAAGATCCTATCATTTGGTTGGTTTAAGTTAAAGAAACGAACACGAACATTTACATGCCTAGTTAAAACATTAGTCAAAGGGGATGCTTATACACACCTAGGAACATGGCTATTGTGGTTAATGTTCTACTCTGGTATGTTATCATAAAATACAATATTATTGTGATCAGGAAGATGTGGATAATGAAATGAGAAGACTAAAGTTGGAGCTCCAGAAAACAATGGAGATGTATAGTTCAGCCTGCAAAGATGCACTTACAGCAAAACAAAAGGTCTCCTATCAATAATTCATTTTTTTAAAGAAACTTTCACGAACCATAACAAATGAAACCAACAGGCAGGAGAACTCGAACGATCTCGGTTGGGAGAAACAAGTAGAGTATCGGAAGCTAAAAGTGGAGAAAGCGAAGCGCCAGAAGTCGCAGAGAAAGAAAAAGAACGATACCAAGCGTTAATGGTGAAGGCGCGCGCATCTAAGAGACTCGCAGAGTTAGAATCCAAGACGCGAGCACTAGAACACCCCGAGGAAGAACATCAAGGCTTGATTGATAAACAGCAAAAGCAGTTTAGATACAGAAGATACACGATAGATGATATCGAAAAGGCAACAAATTTCTTCTCTGAGTCCAGAAAGGTAGGTGAAGGAGGTTATGGTCCAGTGTTTAAGGGCGTGCTTGATGATAAACCTGTTGCGATCAAAGTTTTACGACCCGGTACTGCCCAAGGAAGATCACAGTTTCAGCAAGAGGTAAAAATGATCAGACTATACGCACACCAATGACATATTAACCACACACCACTGACACATCATACGGAGTTACGGACCATATGAGAGGTTATATGAGGTTATACAATTGTTAAAGTGGCTAATCATAAGGGCCATAATGTTTATACGAGCCTTTGAGTTGGTGTTTTACGAATCATACGGGCCTTATGATGTGTTAGATACTTAGACTAACATAGAAGTGACTGATGTGACAGCACACACCGCTAACAAAGGCCATACGGCCCGTATGACCCTTTTTTGCTTTTTATACGGCCCCAGTGGCGGATCTAGAAATGAATTTCAGTAGTAAAGTTTTTCATTTTTTTCATTTTAGTAGCAATGTTTTCCAAGTTTTGTAAAAAAAAAACAAATTTTCCACTAATTTTCCACTACGCGCGCGGGGTTGAGCAGCAACAAATGCGGCACCTAGTTATACACTAGGTCCGCCCCTGTACGGCCCCATATGACAATTGTAGGTGGTGTAAGTATAGTACCTGGTAAAAAAAACATAAAAATGATTACCCTTACAAGAGAATTGTACCATATTTATACTTTTTGTGATTGTTTAATCATAATAGGTGGAAGTGTTAAGTTGTATGCGGCATCCGAATATGGTTTTACTCCTTGGAGCCTGCCCAGAATACGGTTGCTTGGTCTACGAGTACATGGACAATGGTAGTTTAGAAGATCGTTTACTAAGAAGAGGGGACACCCCACCATTAACATGGCAAGTTAGGTTCAAAATCGCAGCGGAAATAGCTACTGGAATCTTGTTCCTCCACCAGACCAAACCAGAACCGATAGTTCACCGTGACTTAAAGCCTGGAAACATTCTTCTAGACCAAAACTTTGTGAGCAAGATAAGCGACGTGGGACTAGCAAGGCTACTCCCTGCATCGTCACTAAACGAAGATGTCAGTCAGTATAGAATGACAACAGCAGCTGGGACGATGTGTTACATCGACCCAGAGTATCAACAAACCGGGATGCTTGGTGTCAAATCAGATATTTACTCGTTAGGAATCATGTTGTTACAGTTAATTACAGCCAAACCCGCAATGGGTTTGGCTCATCAAATTAGAAGGTCCATTGATAAAGGGACTTTTGCCAACATGTTGGACCCTACCGTGACTGATTGGCCACTCGACGATGCACTAGGGTTCGCGAGACTATCGATTCAATGTGCTGAGTTGCGGCGCAAAGATAGACCAGATCTTGAAAAAGTTGTGTTGCCTGAGCTTAATAGGTTGAGAGATCTTGGTGAACAAAATATGACATCTTTAGCAACCGAAAATTCCCTGGTCAGTAGCTAATTTTGTATTTTGGCTTTACGACATAATAACTGTAAATAGGTACCGGTTCAAATACAAAGTCTCAAAAACGTGCGAAGTGTGCGAAGTGCATGATAATTACGTAATGCTTTCATGAACATACAGAAACATTACGTAATTATCATGTACTAGTAGTGATTCTGTCTATGGTACGTAATTTTGGTACGTGATTTTAGTTATAAACTAGTAGTGATTCTGTCTATGGTACGTAATTTTGTATGTTACGTTTTTTAGAGGTATGGAAATTTGTTATGTAAAGTTTTGAATGATTATGTTTATGGTACGTGATTTTGGTAATGGAACTATAATGATAATGTATATAATGGAGCTATAATGATTTATGTATATGGTACGTAATTTTGGTAATGAAGTAGTAATGATTCTGTCTATGTTACGTAATTTTGTATGTTACGTGACTTCACACACTTCGCGCGTTTTTGTCACTTTTCACAATAACCGCCCCCACTGTAAATAAACATGAGAATAATGCAACTCAAGACCTAACAAGGAGAATTGCTGTATGCAGGATACAAGCGACCCTTAAAGCACTTCAAGTTGGATGACACTCGAGTAGAAGCAGTCTAGTTTGTAGGTTATCGGCCGCAAAAGAATAATGTCAAGACTTATGTGTAGCTTACAGAACTATGTTCATATTTTGTAGAATTGGCAGCTGGACAACAGGGCAAATCACGAGGAAATACAATATGATTTTGACTTTTTACCGAGATACATACAGTTGATTTTTAACAATACACTGAATATGTGAACAACAAATTATAAGCAACTGATGCTAGAACATGTAGAATACGATACAATACAATACAATACACATTTATTTCATACACAGCGCTTAGTCGCTCACAACTGATTGCAGTTTGCAGGCTTAAATGACAGATTCTTGTTGTCAAGATCATAAGTCACCAGCATGTTCTGTTGTTGCATGTTTCCAAAAATAAACTGGTTGCCCTCGGCTATGAAGGCCAAACACATCATGTCCTTACCTTGCCGTTGATAGATGTAATTCTCTCTTGGCAACTCCCAATCTGCACCCTCAAAATGGAAAACCATGTTCGGGATTTCAACATTGCCTGAAGCGTTGAAACAGTGTTCAAGCTTGTCGTAATATGGCTCATCATCACCCGTATACTTTTCCAGCATTGTTTGATTAGCGAACTCATTGCTAATCATTTCAATAGTATCTGTGTCCAAGTATGTGAAGGTGGTACCTGAGTCGATGACCATCCCTGTATTACTGGAGAAATCAGATTTTGTGACTGCAAGTCTAGTTTGGCCTACCGAGATACCTTCAAGGGTGATGTAGTAATTTGAGTCATCAGTCTTCAAAGGCGTAGTTTGGACATCAGCATTCTGAGTACGTGCTACAGACCCTGTTAGCAAAACGCTGCTCGTTCCTGGGACAAATCTAGACCCTAGACAGTATGAAAAGACGCTCTCTTCTGACTGTAAAACCAACGACAAAGCCCCAGGCCCCATTCCTACGATTCCATCATACGTAAACTCTTCATTATATTTAAATGGTTTCCCACAGGCAAATTTTATGTCCTGAATCTGTGTGTCCCCAATGGTTAGAATCTCCTGGCCCAAAGTTAGACTTACGGCCAAACCATCTTCATACTTCTGTATGCAACCCGGAAGTCCTAAATCATTGCAACTTTCGGTAAGTGCAGAGAAAGATGTGGACTTGGTAAAGTCAAAGAAGCTTGAACCATTGGTTATACATTTTGTCCATATGAGGCTGCTTCCAGTATCCATGACGGCTGAAAACTCCTGAGGTGGAGTCCCGATGGCTACGTTCATTACGTATACATCTTTGACAACTGTCATTCTAGATGCTAGAAGTGAAGCCTCCAAAGGGTTTTTTGTAGTGGGTTTACTAGAACCAACACGAGTTAGAGGGGCTCGAAAGCCGGTTTGTTTTCTTCGAGGTGGAACTCGACCAGAAGACGTGGGTCGGGTTGCTAAAAGTAAGTGAATTAGGATCATCAAAAGGATGGGAAAGATGGATGAAGAAGCCATGAGTAAGAGTTGAGAGTTGAGATGGTGTGAGGAAGAAAGATGCATGCATGCATGCACTTATATTGTAATTGGTCTTTGAAGTGTAATGTGGGCAGCCAAGTCATGTTAACCTCTTGTGAGTTTTGGCTCAGTCAATACAGTTGTGGACAATGGTGTTTACTTGTGGTCAATGAGTCTTCTGTAGGTAGTTATCTCGACTTTTCAACAAGCCTTCTTAGCCATTGAGTTATGTTACAAAATTAGAGGTGCACAAACACCAAACCAAGATCCTAACCGAAACCAATACGTAGAAATCGGTGTGGAACCGATACAACCCATAGGTTTCTAACGGGTTTATAATCCTCTCATTTGAAACCGGTTAAAGCTATTAGTCGTCACCAGTCCCAACTAGAAAAATCACTGCTGGCGGTCACACCTTTTAACATATTTTCCCTCATCATATTCTCATACTAACTAAAAGTTCACTCACTTAGTTTGTGTTGACATGGACTGCTTATGTGGCAAATAAGTCGGAGTTTTCGTTGACATGGACTACTTATATGGAAAAAAAAGTAAAACTTTTGATGATGTGGACCGCTTGCGTGACAAAGTTTTGATGACGTGGACTGCTTATGTGATGGTGCACGTTAGCAAAAACTGAGTCAACATTTAGTTAGTATGGGACCGTTGAGGGAAAATAGTTTAAAACCTAGGATCACCAACAGTGATTTTTAAAGGTGAGACTTTTAACGGCTAATAACTAATAGTTATGGTTATTTAAATCCGATATTCCTTTTTTTTAGTTAACATTGTAGAGAGAAGCTATTGTATAAAGCGTCCTTAACATACAAAGTGTGAGAAGGACTTCCAGCCGTTTATTAGGGTTAAAAAATCATGGTGGCACGATCGTACTATCCAAAAGCGTTTAACGACCAATTACACATTCGAAGGCTAAAATAGACAAAATTACATTAATCAATTTAAATTCTTTATAATTAAACCGCCCAAATCATCTCCATTAATTTGGCAGTTATTTTGAATGACGTCAATCGTGGAAATAATAATACTCAAAACGTTACTTTGAAAACGCAAAAACACAAAGCAAACCATTACAATTACATGCGATCATTCGATTAGCAAATGATTATGGCTCTGAAAAGCAAAACAAATAAGTAAATCTTCACATTCGTAGATAATTGTAATCGTTTCTACAGAAAAAATAAAAAATCTAAAAACACGTTTATATGAATCAGGTGTTGCAAGAGAACGAAGAAGCAAACAGAATAATGACAGACCTTCAAACGTAAAGATGTCAGGTATGTGTATATATGTTATTTTAAGTGCATGTTTGTGTTTGGGGATGTATAATATGCGTGTTAGGAGCTGTTTGGTTGATTAAATGCTGAATCATTAAGAGGTCTGAATGGTTAAGTGCTGAATCATTAAGTTGGACCTCTTAATTGTTAATTTTTTTTGTCTCTTATTGGTTGGAGTCTAATTAAGGTTCAACCTAGTTTAGTACTTAATAGTTCAGTGCTTAATGGTTCAGCAACATCCCAAATCTTAATGGTTCAGCATTAACCATTCCATTCAGAAGCTAAAACAAACGCGCTGAATTTTGAATCATTCAGCGCTGAATGGTTCAGAGCCCCATTAAGAGGCTTACCAAACTGCCCCTTAGATGATTAACTAACGAGTTTGAGGATATATAAGTTGAGTGATTGTGTTTGTGCTTGAATAATAAGTATAAATTGATGTGAATCAATAACGTGCGTTTGATGTAAATTATAGATGCGCTTTATGTTGGTCTATTTTGCTTTTAGATTAATTATATATAGGTGCGTTTTATATGGGTTAGAAAAAATTACACTGTTAGTCCTTATGGTTTCCACCTAGTTTTAATGTCAGGTATTAATGTTTTATTGTTTCTGCTTAAGGTATTAACCTTTTAATTTGTTTCAATGTCAGGTATTAGGACTAACTTTGTTAAAATCTAACTAACTCCGTTAAAATCTAGGGGGCATTTTGAACATTAAAATTAAAAGGTTAAAAATATTTTTTGTGAAATTTTGATATAAAAATGATTAAAAACGAATTTACAATGAATTAATTATGAATAAAATAAGTTTAATTAATTAAAAATAATTAATTACCTTTTTTATGAAAATAAAATTCTGTTTTATAAAGCTTATAAGTTTATAAACTTAAAATAATTTTTTCAGAATTTTATAAAATATTTTTCCTAGACTAACCATTAATACACATAAGAGAAAATTGCTCGAATAGTCCCTGTGGTTTGCACAATTTTCACCTATAGTCCCCAAGTTTTTAAAATTACAGGTATAGTCCTCAACTTTTGGTGTTCCTTAACTCGGATAGTCCTTTTGATGGATGGAGGTTAAATAATCCAGTTAAGTATGTGTTAAATTACTAAACTACCCTTGTTATTAAAAAATATAAAAAGAATTAATGTGGGACCCACCCACTTCATCTTCCCCAACCCATCACCTCCACAAACCACCATCACCACCACCCATCTCCACTTTCACCACCACCACCACCACTACCACTCCAATGTTCACCGCCTCCACAAACCACATCTATTCTGACGACTTCATCTTCCCCATCTTCTCCATAAATCCTTCACTCAATCCCACAGTTAGTCTTCCCCATCTTCTCCATAAATCTTTCACTCAATCCCAACTTCAACTCCCTGCAATTAATTAAATCCCAACCACCACCCATCTCGACATCAAACCTGGTACAATCCTTCGGTATCCCTTTAACCGAAACCACCATCCTCCTGACGTCAACCAACCATCATTCGTCATCATCGACAACCACCGCCCTCATCACCTCTGGTAACCACCACTGACCTCCACTGTCCACCGTGAACCACCATCCTCCTGACGCACCAATCATTATATAGCAAAGATCTTAGATCTGTGGGGGTATGGTGTTTTGTTCGGACCTTTGAACTACCAGTACCGTCAAGGGTCACCAGTGGCTCGAATCCCCTTCTATTTCCCTCTCTCTCTCTAGATCTCAGATCTGTGGGGGTATGGTGTTTTGTTCGGGAGCAGTATCGGATGAGGGGGAGGAGCGCCGCCTGGCTCCGCCACGGTGTTGGTGGTCTGTGTTCATTCTTCTCCTCTGTCTCTCTCTTATTCTCTCTCTCCCTCTCTTTCTCTCGCTCTCTCTCTCTTATTCTCTTTCTATCTCTCTCTATATTCAACTAACAAAACATATAAAGAATGTTAATAGTGATTCTGTGTGTGTGCTTGTATATATATATGGGTTGGTGGTTGGTGGTGGTGGTGATAGGGTGGGGAAGATGAAGTTGGTGGGCCCCACTAAAATAGGTGGAGAAAAATAATTGGCTAAGGGGTTAAGTGGGCCCTTTTTATATTTTATTAATTAATTGATTTTTTTATTTTTATTTGGGTAAGGGTAATTTAGTAATTTTACATCCACTTAACTGGATTATTTAACCTCCATCCATCAAAAGGGTAATTTAGTAATTTCACAGCCACTCCAAGGACTATCCGAGTTAAGGAACACCAAAAGTTGAGGACTATACCTGTAATTTTAAAAACTTGGGGACTATAGGTGAAAATTGTGCAAACCACAGGGACTATTCGAGCAATTTTCTCTACACATAATTAACCTTTTAATTTTAATGTTTCAAAATGCCCCCTAGATTTTAACGGAGTTAGTTAGATTTTAACGAAGTTAGTCTTAATACCTGACATTGAAACAAATTAAAAGGTTAATACCTTAAGCAGAAACAATAAAACCTTAGTACCTTAGTACCTGACATTGAAACTAGGTGGAAACTATAAGGACTAACGGTGTAATTTTTTCTATGGGTTAACTAAATCAACGTGCGGTTTACAAAATGTGGCTGGTAATATTAATGCGCGTTTTAAGAAAACGATGATGCGTTTTATGTGTATCATATGATACGTCTGTTTGAGAGTTATGTTTGTCAAACTCATAGGTGAGTTTGAGGATGTAAATACTCACCTAAAGATAAGGTAGTTCCATATTTTATTTTTATTAGTTGAACAATTCTAATAAGTCTAGAATGTTTCTTGTTAGAACGTTTCCTCAAGCCCCACAAATCCGATACTTGAATTAGTCAAATAAATAAATCTGTATTATGATATTAAAAAAATTAAAAATATAGATAATAAATTTTTGAGGGTGATACTACACTCATTACCTACACCCTAGATTTTTAATCCCACACCATTTCATATCATCGAACCGTTTACATTTCAGAGTATGACTTGATATAAAGACATTCAAGCAGACTAATAATCTGTTTGGTTGATTAAGTGCTGAATCACTAAGATGGTCTGAATGATTAAGAGACTCTGAATGGTTAAGAGCTGAATCATTCAGCACCCCTTATTAGCTTAATGGTTCAGCACTTAATCATTCCATTCAGATGCTGAAACAAACAGTCTGAATGCTGAATGATTCAGACCTGAATGGTTAAGAGGCTGATTAAGAGGCTACCAAACAGCCCCTAACAGTTATTTGATTCATCCTAAAATGGCCGTTTAAAAAGAATGTGAGATTAGAATATGCTTGACATTTTATTATTACTACTACTATTATTAGGGTGAATTCAAATTTAAGTTCGAATTTGAAAATGTCAAACCCAGTATGAACACTCCATATAATCTGAAACTCAACCTGATAGACATTCCCCACTATATTTGAAAGATTTTGTAGGTATAACATCCATTTCAAAAATTAGTATTAACTATTCAATTTTTAAATTTATATAACTACTTATTTTGTTTCCTAAAAATATAAGATCGAAATAGTACTAGTAATTCAATCATAGGGTTTTCATTACCAAGTGTGATGATCAAAATGTGATAGTAATATTCTAAACAACTCGGAATTAGTTAGCCTAGATCTCTTTTCTAATTAGAAATGTTGAATTAGAGGAAGCATATATTATATATCAAATGAATTATCGAAGAGAAATAATAGATAGATTAAAGTTGCAAACGATTAGAAGTCATGCTTAGACGTTGCAGTTTGAATATCTGGAACGTCCATTAGGCAAAATATAGTTAAAAATTTATGCTAAAAAAATAAATAAAAGAGTTAATTGCCAAAATGGTCCCTGAGGTTTTCCCCAAATTGCTTGTCTGGTCACCAAACTTGATTTTTATCACTGGAGCCCCTCAGAGATCAAAAAGTGCCAAAATGGTCACTATTTAATTGAGTTTTTAACTGAGTAATGAAAGTCAGTTAAGTCTTAGGGGCAATTTCGTCATTTATGTCCTCAGGGGCCAAAATGGCAATTAATGAAAAGTTATAAAAAAATAAAATTCAAACACGTTTTTTTGAACACGTTTTTTTTTCGAACACAAATCCGTGCTTTTTATTGATGATTGTACTCGTATGACATGGAGTTATTTCTTAAAACACAAATCCGAAGTTTTTGATAAATTCACTACGTTTTATAGCATGATACAAATACAATTTAAAACAAACATCCAAATCCTTCAATCTGATAATGGAGGAGAATTTATAAATGAGTCTATGAAACAGTTTTGTAAAAACAAAGGAATTATTCACCAAACAACTTGCTCTCATACTCCTGAACAAAACGGTACTGTTGAACGAAAAAACCGTATTCTCCTGGAAATAACCCGAGCCTTCCTTATTGAATCTCGGGTTCCTAAGTCTTTCTGGCCTGAAGCCGTTGCTACCGCTACTTATCTTATCAATAGACTCCCAACCAAAGCTCTCAACCTTAAGACGCCTCTTCAAGCTCTTTCTGATTTTTCCAAACTACCTCCCTCGCTTACATTAACACCTCGGGTATTTGGGTGCTCAGTATTTGTCCACATACCCAAAACTGATCGTGGGAAATTAGGCCCATGTGCTGAAAAATGTGTGTTTGTCGGCTATGGTATCGACAAAAAGGGATACCGATGCTATAACCCTAAAACACGACATATGCACACTACTCTTGATTGTGACTTCCTTGAAACCGAGTTCTTCTATGCATCCCAACACAGTAGTGAGGGGGAGAATGAATACGCTAACTCACTAAGTTGGTTGAACTTGTTTCCATCATCACAAGAAATTAACAAAAATACCCAAGATGAGTCACATGCTTCCACACAATCCAATGATCCAACCGTCAGTGCTACTAACCTTGATCCTCCTAGTCCAGTTGTCGAGGTAAGTAACTCTCAACCTCATGAGGATCTTCAAAATAATGAACTACATGAGGATATTCAACATAATGAGTCTTATATTGATACTTCTGACAATAATGAGCTTCTTGTAGAACAAACTGTACAGGAAGAACAAGAGGAACCAATACAAGAAACGACAGGGAAATATGAACTACCACCTAGAGCCAACAGAGGAGTCCCCTCTAAACGGTACTCCCCAGAGAAAGAAACGAGGTCTTCTAGGTATCCCATGGCAAACATTGCTAAAGGTAACTTATCTAGAGAAGCCAAGGCCTTTACCTCCTCCTTATACAATGAACAACTTCCAAATTCCGTGGAACAAGCTTTAAACTCAAAGAACTGGAAGGACGCTATGGAAACTGAAATGGTGGCACTTGCCAAAAATGATACATGGGAAAAGTGTGTCCTTCCACCTGGAAAAAAACCAGTAGGTTGCCGATGGATCTTTACAATCAAACACAAACCAGACAGAACCGTTGAAAGATATAAAGCTCGACTGGTCGCAAAAGGCTACACCCAAACATACGGTATTGACTACTCAGAGACCTTTTTCCCGGTAGCTAAGATTGACACCATTCGTGTCCTTTTTTCTGTTGCTGCAAATGAAGGGTGGCCACTTCACCAATTCGATGTTAAAAATGCATTCCTACATGGAGAATTAAAAGAAGAAGTGTACATGGAAGCCCCTCCCGGGTACACAGAAATATTCAAAACCAATGAAGTATGTCGGTTGAAAAAAAGTCTCTATGGACTCAAGCAATCTCCTCGAGCTTGGTTTGGCAGATTTACTGTAGCAATGAAAGGATATGGTTTCCGACAAAGCAACTCTGATCATACGTTATTCCTGAAACGAAGAGGTAAACTCATAACTTGTTTAATTATATACGTTGATGATATGATCATTTCAGGTAATGATGAGGAAGAAATAAGGAAGTTGAAGGCACATTTGTTTGCTGAATTTGAAATGAAGGACTTGGGGAGACTCAAGTACTTTCTTGGAATCGAGGTTCTAAGATCCAGACAAGGGATCTTTATATGTCAAAATAAATACGTCCGTGATCTCCTAGCTGAAACCGTGATGATTGATTGCAAGCCAGCCGATACCCCAATGATTGCTAACCAGAAACTTTGTATGGAAGAAGAAGCAGAATTGGCAAACAAAGAAAGATATCAACGGATGGTGGGCAAACTCATATATCTCTCGCATACTCGCCCAGACATTGCATATGCAGTTGGGGTAGTCAGTCAGTTTATGCACCGACCTCAAGTTTCTCACATGGACGCAGTATGGAAAATTATAAGATATCTCAAAGGAACTGCAGGTCATGGAGTTCTCTTCCAACCCAACAACAATCTAAAAATTCAGGCATATACTGATGCAGATTGGGCAGAAGATAAAGGAGATCGAAAATCAACATCAGGATACTTTACCTTGGTAGGAGGGAATCTAGTCACATGGAGAAGCAAGAAACAAAAGGTCGTAGCTTTATCAAGCGCTGAGGAAGAATTTAGAGGGATTGCACGAGGTCTAGCAGAAATTCTATGGATACACAAACTCTTGACCGAAATCGGGTTTCCTCAAACTGAAGCGGGCATGATTATTTGCGATAACAAAGCTGCAATACAAATATCAGAAAACCCTGTTCAACATGATCGTACGAAACACGTGGAGGTGGATCGACACTTCTGTTGTGGATGAAAATCCTCAACATGATTTTACCTCATATCCCTGATATTGTATCCTCAGGATGCTAAAAGGACTCTGCTGACTTCGGGATACAATTATAATTCAACATGTGCACATCCTGAAGATGGACTAACAAAATATCTTTCTTATTCGTAAATGCAAGTACTATTAAGCTATAATATGGATTAATGCCTGGCAACGTCTATATTATAACCCACAAGAGAAGAAGTCAAAGTGTAACTCATACGAAGACATAGTCCAAAGACGAAGATGAGGTCAAAGTTGTAACCGATGCTCATTAAATATAGGCGAAAGATATGGAAACAGCTGGAACTACATTAAGAAGAGTTGAAACTGCCACAACGGTCATATAAGAGACTTCAAAGACTTTAACTATATAGTGGATCTCACGGGATTCAGTAGTGGTTCTCATGTATTATATATATGGGAGTATGGGACGAGTATAGGACACTTACTTACACACTGCTTACACTATAGCCGCACACTAAACACTTAGACACATACACAATCATTGTAATCTTAGTACACTCATTCACATACTCATCCAAACTTGTACTTTTTTTACCAAGTTAATATTAACAAACAAGGCAGGGGCCTAGTCTCCTCCCGAGGTTTTATGCCGGCGATCTACTACTGATCAAAGGCTTTCTTCGTATATCGAGTGTTGTTCTTTGTGTTTTACTTACTTATTCGTTCATTACAAACAGTTCCATCCCGAGGATATAACTGTCCATCCCGAGGATATTACTGTCCATCCCGAAGCAAACCTAAGCCATCCCGAGCATAGTTGTCACTAATTCACTCTTTTTTGCGTCCTGATTAACCTTTTTTAGAATATAATTGGTTTTAATAGCAAATTCACATTCTCAGCACAGTACCTCACAATTTCTGATTTGGAATACAAGATTATTTTTACTAGATAATTTTTTACCAAAACAACTTCATCAAAAAAAAACTCAAAGCAGGAGTGATAGAGCTCCCATTCGTTCACTCAAAGTATCAATTAGCAGACATATTAACAAAGGCCGTTAACGGGAGGATCTTCAATCATTGTCTTCGCAAGTTGAGTATTGGAGACCCTACCACTCAACTTGAGGGGGAGTTTTAGAAAATTAACATTAGGATCAAATATACATCATTTCCTTTTTACTCATGGGTCATGACAACTAGTTTCCTTGGACCGTAGGACTCTCCTCAATCACAGGGATTTGATTTCATGCAATCTAGTTTCCTTTTTTATGTTATTGTGTCCATCTATTTATTTAGAGGTTAATTATTCCTCCATGTAATATTGAAGAATAACAATATACACAACCAAATCTCTGTTCTTATAAACAACAAAAACAGCTACAGATACAGGATAAAAAATGAGTGGCGCACTTGCCTAAAATTTCTTAATTAATGGCTCAATTGACTCGTACCGCGCTAGGATGCCTAAGTGAATGGGCATCCGTACCACAATCAAGTACGTGACTTGGAAAGTGCTCGGAGTTGAATTTCATGGTTTATGAACTTTAGAATGGTCAAAACGTGGTTAGCATGAACTATGAATCTTAACGGCTCGATTTAGGTCAAAGGCTCAAATGAATGAAAAATCTAGATTAAAAGTGTTTGGTAATCGTTTCTGCAAGGGAGCACTCAAGAAAATTGTTGTTTGTATTATCTTGACTTGTTAACTCAAATAATAATCGTTTTTCGCGTGTATTTGTGGTAGGAATGGTCAAAGGGTAATATCGGATGGGAAAACGGGCCAAGCAGAGAACCAAACACGCTCAAGACCATCATATTTCTTAGGGATAAATAAGAGGATTAGTCTACGCACGTGGTACGGGACAATCTATAAAGTTAAACACCTTAAGGTGTATGTAAATTGTATAATAGATGTATTAGTAAGAAACAAGTTGTTGCAGAGTCGTGTGAGTCATAGTTCGACTGACTCATGAATAGCACATGCGGGTTATTCATTGACTCGAAAGTGCATTGTAAGTGTCAAGTTATGCAAAAAAATAAAATAATAATAATAATATGATAATCTGGGACCTAATTACGTTAAAAGCCGCATTAAACTCGTTTAATGGGACGGGTGTTACATATAGGGGACATACCTGAATAAAGTTGTAGGTATTTAACCTCTATCACGGATCACCTTCTCAACAACATTTTCCCTCCAATCTAATGTGCGATGATTAGATGCATCGTAAAATTTGTTATGATTAATCTAATGTCAAGAACTACATCATTGGATTATAAAAAATAACTTGCCTGAATTGGAAACAGGTTATAGCTGGACACTATTATAAATATATTAATACTTGTGGTAAATGAATATTAACATCATTAATGAATTTTGTCTTTTTTCTCTTTTTTTTACAACATTTATATGTATATATATACATATAATTCAATTAGGATTAACAAGATGGGGTTGTGGTGGAGTGGTTTGTGGTGCATGTTTGGGCTTTGAGGTCTTGGGTTCAAAACCCATGTGAGTCTATTTTTTACAACACCTATTTATATATATATATATATATACATATAATTCAATAAGAATTAACAAAATGGGGTAGTGATGGAGTGGTTTGTGGTGCATGTGTGTGTTTTGAGATCTTGGGTTCGAAACCCGTTTGTTTCTTTTTTTTTTCCAACAATTATTTATAAATACATATGATTCAATAATAATTAACAAAATGGGTTAGTGGAGGAGTGGTTTGTGGTGCATGTGTGTGCTTTTAGGTCTTAGGTTCGAAACCCGTTTCAAACATGGGATTTTTTTACAACACTTATTTATTTATAAATACATATGATTCGATAGTAATTAACTAAATGGCTTGGTGGTAGAGTGGTTTGTGGTGCATTTGTGTTGTTTCATAATAGGTCACAACATGGCTTGGTGGTAGAGTGGTTTAAGGCCTGCAAAGCGCACCTTGAAACACCCCTAGTTTACTTGATTTGAGCTTAAGACTATCTGGTGTGGTAGATGCCCATTTTAGAAGGACTACTTGCCACGTCAACAAAAAATGACCTTCAAAATGACAAGATGAGGACTACCCAAGGGTATGGGGGTCATCCTCCATTCCTGTTGGTCCAAGTTTATTTTTTTATTTTTCTTTTAGTTTACTTTATTGTATAACATTAAATATATATATATATGTATATATATATAGGAATGGGATAATATGAGAACTCTACTATTTTGTGAGAACTAGAGAACCCCTCTAGACCATTCATAATGTGACACATCACCACCTTTTTACTTTTTTGTATTTTTTAATTTAGGGGTATTAAAGTCATTTGTACACATCAATTGAGGGCATTTTAGTAATAATAATACCCACCCCCACCCCACCCCACCCCAACACACTTTAAATAATAATAATAATAATAATAATAATAATAATAATAATAATAACATCTCTCACCTCTCTCTCTCTCAAAACACACACCAGACACTCTCTCTCTCTCTTCTCTCAAACTCTCGTTCTCTCTCTCTCTAAAAAAACAAAGAAGCACACTCTCTCCATCTCTCTCTCTCTCTAAAAAACAAGGAATCCAAACGATCTGATGGTGGGGGGGGGGGGGGGTTCGATGGGTTGCAGGCGGCGGTTCAGGCGGTGGTTCCAGGCGGTGGTTCCAGGCGGGTGGTGGTCGTTGGGGTGTTTTTCAGGCGGAGGTTCGATGTTTTTGCAGGGGGACGACGGTGGTTAGGGATGAAGAATAGATTTGAACAGGGGGGTTGATTTAAGGACAGATCTGAACAATGGGGGTTGACGACGACGGGGGACGACGGTGGTGATGGTTGCAGGTGGTTTTTTTGCAGAGGACGACGGTGGATCTGATGGTTAAGGTGGGTTTTTGTATGGTCGCAGAGGGTGGGAGACGGTGGTGATGGTGATGACGATGAAGACGGTGGTGGTGGCTGAGGGGTGGTGGGTCGACGGTGGAGACGGTGGTGGTGGCTGACGGTAAGTTGTTGTTATTATTATTATTATTTTTGTTATGATTTTTTTTCTGTTATTATTTTTTTTCTGTTATTATTTTTTTCTGTTTTTATTATTATTATTATTATTATTATTATTATTATTATTAATGATGTTTATGGTGAAAATATAGGTTTTTTAGGTTGAATTTTTTTGGTGTTTTTTGTCAGGAGATGAGCCGCTGCTGTGGAGACGACGATGAACGGTGTAGTATGTTTTTGTAAGAAAACACTGGTGTAAACATCAGTTTACACCAGTGTAAATATGAATGTATAGTCGTTTGATGTAAGAAAACACCGGTGTAAATATGAATGTATAGTCATTTTGGTTTTTTGACACTAGTGTATTTGTGTAGAACTTTGTGTATGACAGATTTACATTGGTGTAAATCATCCTCATTTATGTTTTGTTTCGTTTTTTACACCAGTGTTTTTGTTGTAAAAGCTTGTGTATTTGCAGATTACACTGGTGTAAAAAATACAACAGTGTAAAAACGAGACTGATACAACAGAACGTAAAATTCGATTTTTTGTGTTCAAAAATTAAATTAATTAAAATAATAAAATAATGTTTAAAAAAAATAAATGATATTATATTATTTTTTCTCTAACATGGCTTTTTACCTAATTACCCCTAAAGTACTATTTTACAATAAAATAATACACACTAATCATAAAAGACAAAAAAAAGTCTAATCTTTGATCCCAACCATTGGATCAACAAGATCAATGGTCCATAAGGGTTCTCTAGTTCTCACAGCATAGTAGAGTTCTCATATTATCCCAACCCTATATATATATATATGGAAAGGATAAATTGAAAACCCTCCCCAGTTAAAGAAACTTTGGAAACCTCATCTTAACCATTGATCATCCATCATCAATGACTTAGATTAAATCTACTTTTTTAAAGTTTATCAAACTATTATTTTAATCATAAAAAGTACTAAAAGGGTAAAAAATGTCAATTTGTTATAACACTCTCTCTCCTCTCTCTTTTTTCCTTCTCTCTCCTCTGTCCTGTTTTCTCTCCTGTGTATTTTTCCTCCCTCCTCTCTCTTTCTTTTTCTCTCATTTCTCTCTCATCTCTTTAAAATAAGTGTTTGTTTTTTTAAGTCATAACATACACTCTCTTTTTTTCCTACTCACATTTTGTTCTTTTTATTATTGTTACAAGTAATCTAGAAACACATTACATATATTTTTAAATTGCAGGTAACAACAATTTACACGTCTAATATGATTGTTATATTTGTAACAATAATTTTACAAACTTAACGATAAAATTGTAACAAAATTTTTGCAAATAACAGTACGATTAAAAATTTGTAACAATAGTTTTGTAATAACTTGTTACATAATATGTACATGTAACTTGATGAATTTAATATTGTAACATTGATAAACATATGATTTACATATTTAAAAATCTTAAAAACGAATGTGACACACAACCTGAAGTGAAGCGTTACAACTTTTGTTAGTGTGTTACAACTTTTGTAACAAACTAACTTATATATGTCACGACATACTTTATTTGTTGTGATTGCTGGTTCACGTATGTAACAAGAACAAAAATAACTTTAATAATAACAACAATTTAACAATTGGCGCTAGATCGCTTGTAACAAGATTACAAAAAAAATTAAAATTATAATGGATGGCTACAACATCAATCCAGTCACCGTAACAGTGGAGCCGGTCCACCAATGGCGTTGAGATAAAAAAGAAACCTAGCAACTCGCTTGAGACGGTGGCGTTGAGAAAACATACATGGTTTTATCCTGTGTAACATATTACATACCTAGGCTTATCATCTGTAACAAAAAACATTACAAGATTTTATAGTCTGTAACACAAAACATACATGGGTTTATCCTATGTAATGTTGTAACATATTTAAAATAGCTCATCAACATAAAAACTACAACAAAAAAATTACATTTAGAGTTTGTAATGTTGTTACAAAAAAATACATATCTAAATTTATGTTCTTTTTAGATTTTTCTTAGATCTGTAAAGAATACTCAAATCCTAACTATTACATATATAACTAGCTAACAATTTTTATTTTATTTTATAAGTAACAAAAACTAAAAAAAATACAAAAACTAAACATGAACCATTATTCACAAAATCTATGTTATCTAAAAAAGAATACAAAGGAAAAAAAATGTGATATAAACAATTATTAAAAAAAAGAACAATAATTACATTTATTTATAAAAAACATAAGCCTTTTAATTTGTAATCCATAAATTATCATTAAAAAAACAAATGTGTGGGTAACGAAGCAGTAATGGTTTTTATGTCAAATGTTAGTGCGTGTGATTTAGTAGTTGTATACAAACATGGACACATGGACTCTTGATTAGGGGGTTTATAGGTCGGAGAAGGGATCACGATTCATAGATTAGGATTAGTGATTTAAATTATATACACAGTTTAAACATATAAGTGTAATAATATTCCAACATTACAACCGCTACTTAACAGACCATATTCATATCTTCCACAATTCTTGCAAAATAAAATCAAGATCTACAAAAAAAAAAAAACCTATCGTGTACCTCTTTTGTGAGCCGATTTAGATCTGATTTTGAGGATCTGAACAAGAAAGAACACATATGAACAAGGTCAGATCTGAACGAGAAAGAACACATATGAACAAGTTCGGATCTGAACGAGAAAGAACACATATGAACAAGGTCAGATCTGAACGACCCCTGAACATTGGCCGAACAAAAATATGACCTTGGCCGAACGAAAATCTGAAAGTAGGGGAAACTGGGAAAGGATTAGAGAATCTTTTCATGTTCATCAGATCTGAAAAAATAAACTTCATGTGTTTATATTTACACTTCTACTTAGAAAGAAGATGAATGAGAGAGAGTGTGTGTGTTTTGAAGAAGATGAATGAATGAGGAGATAGCAAAATATGAGAGGAAAAGAAGAGAGAGAGTGGGGATGTTGGGAATGGTTGTAAAGTTGGCTGACAAGTTTCACAGAAGGTGCAGAATGAAAACAAAAATAGTGACCAAAATGCCCTTCAAAGGGTTGTAAAATTGTAATACGTGGATGAACCTTGACCTTTTATACTTTCCCTATATATATATATATATATAAACTTACAACACCGCCTTCTTCTTCTCCCCAAATAAAAAACCCTAGAACACCACCCTTAAACCTGCACCCCTCCCTCCGCCTTCCACCACCATCAACCCTTTATTCCTCCTCAGCTCAAAATCAATGTATATGGCTATTAGAGAGAGAAAGAAGAGAGAATCGGAGAGAAAGAAGAAAGTGAAAGGGTGTTAGAGAGAGAGAATTGAGAGAGGAGAGAGACGAAGATAGAAAGAGAGCCCCCACCACAACAACAAACCAATCATCTTCACCGTCTTCTTCGTCTGTTTTTGGATGATGAAAACGATCCGGTCCGGCTGGGGCAGTGTTGGCAGACCCAAGACGCAAACGACGAGGCGAAGACTACCCCCATACCAACAACAACAACAACCTTACCCAGTAAATCCCACACTTAGCAAAGCTAAGAGGGTGTGATGTAGGCATACCTTACCCCTATCCTTACAGATAGAGAGGCTGTTTCCAGAGAAAACTACCCCATACTGGATAGTCTAATTAAGCTAAAAACTACAAGAATGGCAATTATATACATCATCAAAGTTTTACGAGCGTTGAACATTCTTCGGAGAAATTGAAATGGCCAAAATGTAGGCCAAGAATATTTTAGCAAATTTTAGTATGGATCTAAAACCTTCAAAGATTGTTCTTCAGTGAGTGGCTTGGTCTGAGTCGGTCCTGTACAAATCCTAGTATGCACTTCTAACACTGTCTACAAGTAGTTGATTTGAAGATTCAGTCATGCTAGGTAATATATGCAAGGCTACATGGTGTGTAATAGAGCCTCTGGGGCTCCATTTTGTCACCTCAGCGCCATCTCAAAAGGGGTTTCATTCCCTCATTCCAATAACACTCATAAAATAAAATAACGTTCTATAATTAAAAAAATTATTGGTTGAATCATGTGGGCCCCACATTTATCCTTAATTGCTGAGGTGTAGGGGGCGTTATTTCCTCACCGGTTAGCCTTGTAAAGCAATGACATAACCGAATTTTTTTTAACTGAAGGGTTTTAGTATATATTTTTTACATCGAGATCATGGTTTGGCATCTATTCTATTCAGATTCCCTCTACATTTTTATACTAAACTAAATAAACTAATAAAAATCAAATATAAATTAGAAGTTTAGGACTACTTGTTTACTATAAGATTACAAATCTCATTGTAACACCCTAAAATCCCCTATAAATCATAACCCTAGTTTAAACAAATAAAAGACTGGTTAACTACGTTAGTGAAAACATGGCTAAGTTGGCTACGTTATAACATTAGTGAAAACATGGCTAAGTTGGCTTTGTAACATAAACTTGCTTAGTGAGGTTAACCCAAAGATAAACTTAGAGTTTTAGACAGTGTTGCAAAACAAGGTTGAGTTGACCGATTACTCCCCGAGTACTCGCTCCAGGGTAGGTCGCCGAGTTGGTCGAGTACTCCGGGTACTCCCCTCATAGGCCGATTTGACCCCTGAGTACTCCCCCGATTAGGCCGAGTACTCGCTCCAGGGTAGGTCGCCGAGTACAAGCCCAAACCGAGTTTTGCAACAATGGCTTTAGAACTGTGAAGATAAATAAATTGTGTGTGATTGTAAAATAGTAACTTGGAAATTGAAATGGCGATGGATCCTTGTAGTCTATATGACCAATACTTGATGTGGGCAAACCTCGTCCACCAAGTGTTTGATAAAACGCTGCAATGAAGCTCTACTTCATTGAGATATGTATATGTATAAATGTACTTAACATAGACACACAATTGATAAACTCATATGGTTGTTTGAAATCGCATCTAACGACCAATGCTTAAATATATATGTGACTACATATAGGTGTTAAACAAGAGACTTCGGGAGCGGCTCAGACAAGGATTTGAAACTAAAGGGGCTCGAGTAAAGTAAGTCATCATTATGACTTTGCTTATTGTTAAAAGTATACACTTTATATTTCAATTCTATATTTAAAATGTAATTAATGTTCTTATTGTTTTATTTTATTTTTTGTGAGGTTCATATCTGGAATTGTGACTATGGACTTGTTAACTTTGTTGCTGGGCTGGAAAAGAGTTTCAAAGATGTAGTTGGGTCTTATTTGTGGGCTTCTATAAATGATGGAGGTTGGGCTTCTTTTGGCCAGCCAACCCAATTCCTCACCAACATTATATATTCAGTTTATATATAACGCTGTGTTCCCGAGTTTACTAAATAAAAGAAAAAAAGAGAAAGGGATATTAGAGCATTCACAGTAGAGCCTCTATATTATTGTGAGAGGGGCCTCCATATTATATACAGTGTGTATAAGTGGTTGTGAGCAGAGGAGATAGAGAATATATAGAGAAGTTACTGTTATCAGTAAATTTGATATGGAACTGTTCATCCTCCATAATTGTTTAATATTTTTTAAAGTGGTTGTGAGTAGAGGAGAGAGAAAAAGTAATGATAAAAGTATAGAATAAATATTATTAAATAGAAAGAAGTGAGAAAAAGTAATGTTTTTAGAGTAATTATGAAGAAAATATGGAGAAGCTACTGGGAATGCTGAAAAGAAAGGAAAATATATAATTTTATTTCGTGTTCCCGAGTTGAAAGGAAAAGAAAGGAAACTAAAGATTTTATGTGTTCCCGAGTTGAAAGGAAGAGAAAAGAAACGTATATTTTACAATTATACCCGTGTAAGATTTTATTGTAGGTTAAATGAGGGGGTAAATTGGTAAATGATATACTTTAATTTTTTCTTACTTTCCCTTCCTTCCAATTTGGAAGAATTGTTATTTGGAGGAATTTTTCTTCCTCTTCTCTCCACTTCTTTCCTTTAATGAAACTCTGGAACACAAAATTGTTCCCCTTTTTTCCGCTTCCTTTCCTTTCCTTCTATTTTTAAACTCTGGAACATAGTGTAACAGTGAAAAAATAATAATCTGGTGGTGGTCTCATCCAAAAATAATATACACAAGATACATCTGTGGAACCTACACACGATAATATACAGGAGGCGATTAGGGTTCCTGTACAGAAGATTAATCTCTCTTTGACAACTTGAAGCCTCTCACATATTGATTGTATCTAGATATTTTCAGTAACGATTTCCCATATTTTCTCATTTTCTTTCATCTTCCATGTTGTTTTTTGCTCAGTTTCATATTTCATCTAGGGTTTTCTCATATTATTAAAGGTCGGATTTGTATTGTGTATCTAATCTTTGAGTTGTGTAATCCTAGGGTGTGAGATATTGTATTTGCAACTGAGTCGAGTCTTGTATCTGGTTTGATTAGGTCTTAGGGTTGTTTCCCTGTATTTTAAAGAGTCCTGTATGTTCTTGGGATAATCATTTGGTTTGGGAAGTAATAAATCGTATGTTTCATGTTTGATATCATGTTTCTGGCACTTATTTAGGTATATGCTAGCAACATATCAATAGGAGCGTTGTAAAGGTTGAAATACTCTTGTGATTCTCAAACGACTTGTAATTCATACCTAGATTTTCAACATAAGTCATTCGGACCGGGCAAGAGCGACCGAGAGAAGTGGCACATGTGGCCGTGAACACGAGGCGTTGCCACAATGGTGAGCTTAGGAAGTCCTAGGGATCTTTTAAACTCATGAATTTGGCCGATGGGGTCTTAACGGGTCAAAAGGGGGGACCATTATTAAAGACGATTTGACTTATGGAACTTGAGTGTTAAAATTGTATAGGAACGCCTTAACGTGATTGATTTTGGCGTATCCAAGGCGAATCAGGTCCGGTATTATAAATGTAGGCTCCTAGCTCAATTTCGGATCAAACGGGAAAGATTTGGGCCATCTTATGTAGGCGAAACAGGGCTGTACAGCAGCTCTGAACCGTAGGCTACGGCTCAGGGTCGTAACCTACGGTCCAAGAAAGAAAAAGGACCAGAAACTACGAATCGTAACGGCAAACTGTAGGCTACAGTTTGATCAATGGCAGCAGGAGGTGCCAACCGTAGCTTACGGTCGGCAGGCCGTAAGCTACAGCGCGATTCCTCCAAAAAATTTCAATTCTTTTTTATTTTTAACACAATCTTATTTGATCCCATGCTTGGTTAATAAAAGTGCGCCTCGCACAAAAGCGACGGGTCTAAGTGCATGGCGCAAAGCGCAAAAAGCGTAGAATTTTCGTACCCGAAGTGCACACTAATTATATAAATTTATATATCCCATATATATCTCATGAGTTTTTAGCTTCATTTACCCAAAATATAGCTATAAATAAGGTTTTTATGTGATTTTACCTATATGTACAAGCTAAAAACACCAAGGTACAACATTTTTATGCATAAAAAATACCCTGTGTACGTGAGGTGCGCGCCTCAGGGTGAAAAGCGACTGAAGTTTGACAAAAAGGCACCTGAGGCGCACGCCTTTGGGAAATTGGGTAGGCGCAGCCAGGCGCGTTTTTTAAAACCCAGATCCCATGATAACTAATAGCTTATTTGTCATGTAAAAACTCTTAGGTACATTGATTGGAATGCTGAGATGATCTCTTGATATCATGAGAACCGAATGCTCAAACTCAACGCTTCCGCAAGATCATGTCTTCACAAATTTTGAATTTCCATATTTTGGTTTAAATATTAGCAACATAGCTGGACCACCAATAACCATCTTCAACCACCAATAACCACCCTCCACCAAACCATCTTCAACCACCAGCCACACACCACCTACCTGACTGATCCCCACCTCTGACTAACCCCCACCTCTGCCGCCTTCAATCCACCAAACCATCTTCAACCACCGCCTCTCTACCACCCTCCACGAACCACCACCGTCACACAAACCTCCGCCGCCTCACAGACCTGAACCACCGTCCCAACGAACCACCTACCTGACTGACCCCACCTCTGCCGCCTTCACTCCACCCGACCACCAGCCACCCACCACCACACAGATCCGACCCAACCCCAAAACCTAACACCCTTAACCAAAACCAGACCTCAATCACCGCCGCCTCTGTCATCGTACCGCCTTCCAACCCAAACCCTTCACTGTCACAGACCCGACCCTTACAACGGTCGGTTTTCAAATCCCAATCGCCACGCGAGTTACCCCCTTCATCCCAATCGCCCCCTTCATAGCCTATTCGCCCCTCCTGTCTTTCATCTTAAGCCAATTGCCCCTTACCCCACACCCTAATCGCCTCCTCTACCTTAATCGCCTGATTCTGCCTTCACCTAATCGCCTCTCTCTATCTTCCTTTACCTGGATAATAATATTATTAGTATTATATTTGTTTTGGTGATACCTTGAACGATTTGGTTTTCTTTTTGAAGTCAAACTAAAAAAAAAATAATATAATAATATAATATAATATATTTTTATTTATATTATGATTTCAATTTTCTAAGTGACTTTTGTACCCTTATAATAATAATAATAATAATAATAATAATAATAATAATAATAATAATAATAATAATAATAATTTTAAGAATATAATATGATGGTGTAATAAAGGTGTGGTGCGGTTAACGGGTAGGAGGTGAGCAATTGTTGGTTGCCCCCCCTCTACTTTCGTGGTGTCTGCCTCGAGTTTTAAGTCTTTGTTTTCATTGTTTTATTGCCCTACCTCGCCTCGAGTAGGGGCCATTTGGGTTTTTCTTGCTTTTTATTTGGGTTGGTTTGGATGTGTTTATGGCTCCTAAAAAAAGAGACCGGATTGGTAAACTAGGAGGTTCGGGCCCTGGCTCAAGCAGTGGGCTTAGAGCATGCCCCTTCAAGCATTTCCATGAGTGTAAAGATGGTAAACCAGGGTCTTCGGGGTTTTTCCGCCTCCTAGAGCACATGCAGAGTCTGCATTTCAAGACAGAAAATCGGAAGGCGTCAATGAGAGATGCCATATCTCAGGACTTGGACCTTTTCATGGATGTTGGGGGCGCCCTTCAAGATGGGGCCAAATGGTTATGTGGGAGGTGCATGGTGATGCATGCTCTTAGCAAAAGGTGTAATCACGGCGCTGATGATGTCTTCTCCTTCTCTGTTAATACAGGGGATGTGGAAGATTTCATTGTGGGGATTCAGAAACCTCGTCATGCGACTGTTGATATGGAACCGGGTCCTTCAGGAGGGGTTGTCGGGGACTTATCCCTCCTTGAAAAGGTTTTCTCTCTGTCTATTCAAACTGTCAAGAACATTCCCCCGAGTTGTCGTTTGGCGTTCGCCCAAGCTTTGACAGTTGCCTTACGAAAGGTGGTGGCATCTCCAGGGTCTGTAGAAAGTTGGGTCAAATTGCTTTTATTGCCGAGGTGTACCCTGCGGGTGGTCAAACCGTCCACTAGACAGGAGCGGAGGTCCGGGAATAGGAAATCCTTGCAGTGTAGTAGCATCCTGCAAGCGCTTTCCTTGTGGAAAGATGATTCTAGGTTTGCAGATTTGGTTTCTTCCCTTTTTAATAGTGCAGGGGAAGGTGTTTTCTCTTCACAGGATGTGAGGGGGATTGAGCCTTCTGAAGAAAGCCCCAATGTCAAACAATGCCTAAGAAAAGTTAGGGACGGTCACTTCACAGCTGCCGTCAAGGTGTTGTGTTCCAGTGGGGTTGCTCCTTTTGGGGAATCCACCATGAAAGCCCTTATTGACAAACATCTGGTGATGCCTCCTCCGTCCTTGCCCGCCAACTCTGACGTCATGCCCGCCCTTATTGTGGATATGGATTGTGTGCTTGGATGTCTCTGATCTTTCCCTAAAGGGACTTCTTGTGGGAGGGACGGTCTGAGGGCCCAATATTTGCTAGACGCTCTTTCTGGAGAAGGGTCAGTGACTTCCACGGGGTTGCTCTCAGCTATTACTGAAGTCGTCAACCTTTGGCTAGGGGGTGTGTGCCCAAGGTCTCTAGCTGAATTCATTTCTTCCGCCCCTTACCCCTTTATTGAAACCTGATAACGGGATTCGGCCTATTGCAGTAGGGGCCATTTGGCGCAGATTAGTTTCTAAAGTGGCTATGAGGAAGGTTGGGAAGGAAATGGCTAAGTACCTTGGGGACTTTCAATTTGGGGTGGGAACTCCCAATGGGGCGGAGGTGGTACTTCACAGCACGAACAGGTTCTTAAGCTGCTTCCATGCGGACGGGTCATTGGCTATGCTCACGGTGGATTTTTCGAACGCCTTTAATATGATTGACCGCACTGCCCTTCTTCGAGAGGTCCATCAACATTGCCCGTCTATCTATCCATGGGTCCAGTTCTTATATGCCCAGCCAGCTAGGTTGTATGTTGGTAATGATTGTATAGGGGCTACTACGGGGGTTCAGCAGGGGGACCCTCTAGGTCCCCTCCTTTTCGCCCTTGCTTTACACCATATGGTTCTCCGGGTACAAGAAAGTTGTAAACTCCCATTTCATGCGTGGTACCTGGATGATGGGACGATTATTGGTGATGCCAACGAAGTTGCTAAAGCCTTAGACATTATCCGGCTGGAGGGGCCAACCTTGGGGCTTCAACTTAATATTAAGAAAACAGAGGTTTTTTGGCCGTCTTGCAATGGGGTGAAACTTCGGGATGGGCTTTTTCCCAGTGGGATTGGTAGGCCAGAAAAGGGGGTGAAGCTCCTCGGAGGGGCCGTTAGCCGTGACTCTTATTTTATCCAAGAATTGGCAAGGCAGAGGGCATCGCGCGCGGTTGAACTTATGAAACTCTTGCCTTGCCTTAGGGATCCCCAGAGTGAACTCCTCTTGCTCAGGTCCTGTATGGGGGTTGCTAAGTTACTTTTTGGGTTACGGACCTGCCAACCCCCCATGATGGATGAAGCGGTGTCATGTTTTGACAAGGGTCTAAGGGAAGCCATTGAAGACATAGTGATATGTGGGGGGCCTTTTTTTGGTGACCTACAGTGGCGGATGGCGTCTTTGCCGATGCGTATGGGAGGATTAGGGCTCCTCTCTGCGAAGGATGTCGGCATGTATGCGTTTGCGGCGTCGCGAGCTCAGTCCTGGAACCTTCAAGACCATATTCTACGAAATAGCGGGGTTTTCGGCGCAGACTTGGACTACATGCAGGCCCTCGAAAAGCTAAATGACTATCTCCCAGGTTTTGATATTGGCGGTTTTTCTAACAAGGACACCGCCCCCCCCCCCCCCAAAGCCTCAGAAAACTTTGGCGAATGCCCTTTTTGGCAAAATCGCTCAGAGCCTGGGTGAAGATTTTGGTCTGTCCCCCCGTCAGAGGGCAGTTATTGAGTGCTTGCAAAGCCCCCACGCCCAAGATTTCCTGACTGTTATCCCGATCGAAGGTCTAGGCCAAAGCATGTCCGCTATTGAGTACAGGGCCATTCTTAAATATCGTCTGATGATCCCCATGTACCAGGAGGATGAAATCTGTCCGATTTGCCGTAAGGCCTGCTTGGATGAATACGGGGAACATGCGGTTCATTGTAAGGAGTTACCCGGTTTCAAATATCGGCATGATTGGGTTCGAGACATTCTGTGGGACATTTTAAGACGGGCTGGAATCTCAGCAAAAAAGGAGGCCCCTGTGAACTTCCTCTCGGCTCCAGCAGAAGGGAGATCCACCCTACGACCAGCAGATCTCCTTGTCTTTGGGTGGGCCGGGGGGAAGCATGCTTGTGTCGACCTGACGGGTGTATCTCCCCTAGTTGGGTTGAGGGATAGTGGCTTCGTAGCAGGGCAAGCGGTGCGGAAAGCAGAGGCAAAAATGGTAGAAAAACATGCTAAAGCCTGCGAGGAGAACCAACACGTTTTTGGACCCTTGGCTTTTGATACCTTTGGCTCATTGGCACCAGAGGCTACCCGTTTCCTGACCAGGGTCCAACGGGTTATTAATAGTAGTGTCTCGTCTTCGAGAACGCAAGGTTACGTTTTTAGTAGATTAGGATTTGCTATTCAGAAAGGGGTGGCGGCGCAGCTTGTTGCCCGCCTGCCCGTTATCTTGATGCAATTTTCTTTGTCCGGGAATAGAAGTTTCATTTAGTTCAATAGTTAAATGCTAAAGCTCTATGTATGAGCTAGTTGGTATTCGTTTATCATCTTTAAAAATGTGCTAACTTGTTTAAGCCATAAGCTTTTCTTCACAAATAAGCTATTTCATACACTTGAACATAGAATGAAAACTGAAACTGATTACACACAATAGTAAATTGTCAACACTACTTAACCAAAAATCAAAACATGTTGAATACAATACTCAATCTCTCACAATGTACTGCAGACTGCAGGCTTAAATGACAGATTGTTGTTGTCAAGATCGTAAATCACCATCATGTTCTGTTGGTTCATGTTTCCAAAAATCGACACATTCTCATTATCCTCCTCGTTGGCTATGAAGGCCAAACACGCCACGTTTTTACCTTCCGGTTCATAGATGTAATTCTGCCTTTGCAACACCAATCTGCACCTCGAAATGAAAAACCAAATCCGGGACAGGCACATTGCCTAGAGGCTTGAAACAGTTTTCAAGACCCTTGTATGGCTTATCATCTCCAGACTTCACAGGCTTTGTTTGGTTCATGAACTCGTCGCTAATCATATTTACAATACGTTTTTCCAAGTATGTAAACGTCGTGCCTGAGTCAATGATCATCCCTCCATTTCCATAACTACTGACCGCGAAATCAGATTTTGTGACTGCAAGTTTAGTTTTGCCTACTGAGATACCTTCAAGGGAGATGTAGTAATAAGGCTTGTTCCTTGTTTGAGCAAAGGCGTAGTTTGGGTGTTGGTATTTTCACTGCGTGCTTTAGAGCCTGTTAGCAACACGCCGCTTGTTTTCTGTTCAAATCTAGAACCCAAACAGTATAAGAAAACATTCTCTTTTGACTGCGAAACCAACGACAAATCCCCACGCCCCATTCCTACGACCCCATCGTATGGAATACCTTTATCGGGTGATCCACAGGCAAATGTTACATTTTTAAAATTCTTATTCCCAATATTTAAGGTCTCCTGGCCCAAACTTACTCTTACCGAATTACCATCTGCGTAGTTTTGTTTGCAACCGATAAGCCCATACGCGTCGCAACTTTTTTCAACTCTAGAGAAAGACATGGACTTACTAGAGTCATAGTAGTGACTGGTGTTGCATTTTGTCCATATGAGGTCGCTTCCAGTGTCCATCATGGCTGAAAATGTCACGGGTGGGGTCCCGATGGCTAGGTTCATAGTGTACACGTCTTTGGAAGCTCCCATCGGAGCTTGTATAAATGAAGCTGAAGGCTCATTGTTCAGTAGGCTTGTAGAAGTGTATTTGGGGAAAGTTTTACCGGAATTAACACGAGTTAGAGTGGCTCGAAAGCCGGTTTGTTCTCGTCCGGTTGGGGTTCGAGCACAAGATGCTAAAAGTAAGTGAAAGAGGATGAAAGAAAGGATGTGAAAGATGGATGAAGCCATGAGTGAGATGAGTTGAGAGTTGAGAACTTGAGATGGTGTGATTTATGAACATGCATGCATGTAATTATATATTATTGTGGTTAAGCTACTTGGTCTTTGAAGTGTAAGGTGGGCAGGCAAGTCCTGTTTACTTTTGGTCTTTGGTCAATGAAGTTGTGCAGACAAGTGATGTTTAATTAGTTTTGGTCTATTGAGTCTTTTATGGGCAGTTGTCTTGACTCTAGAAAAAGTGTTCTTTACTTCAGAATCTATACTTTGTTTTAAATTTGTTATGTATTTCTTTGTATGTTTTTAGATCATTTCGCGACGTCATACAATTTTTGAAACTAGTAAACCGTTAGTTAGAAGACAAAAAGTGCAATAACCATTCTTATTATTATAATTGTTAAAAAAGGAGGTCAACTCATGCCCTACAAGTCTGAAAACTTGAATGAGTAAATATAACTATATTCACATTTTCAAATACTCTTAGCTTTTTTAAACCTTCATAAAGTTTTGAATAAGTAAACAATTAATTAGTATAAGTATCAAAGCAAACAAAAAAAAGACAAGAATAAAATTTCAAAGAGTTAGATTAATTTCTGAATGAAAAATCATCATCATCATCATACTCAGTTAATCTCACCTATAGCAAAGCTAAGGTAGGGTCTGAGGAGGGTAAGATGTAGACAGCCTTACCTCTACCCCTTAGAATAGAGAGGCTGCTTCCAGTGAGACCCCCGGCTCGATGTGGTTTGGTATCAAGCCTTGGACATAAGGTACAAAACACTTAGCAATCGGGACAAACCCGATCGGTGCATGTACTCCTTTGTCTTTTGGCTATCCACGCCACCACATGATGCATGATTAACCGTCCGTCGTTTTTAACGTTATTTTCACAAAATTAGTAAAATAACGTTAAAACTAGTGCAACTTTACTTTTGCCCCCCAAGGGCCACACATATATACATTATATGCGCACACCGTAAGTGGGCCATTCTGAATGAAAAATACGATACATATATGAGAGCTCTTACATAGGATGTTTAAAATTTGACAGGTATTACTAAATCTTCGAAATTACAAACTGACAAAAAAATTAAAATTGAAAACATAAGTAAAGGGAAAGATATTCTTTTCACTCGTTAGAGGGAATTTACGCTGTCTTTCTTTGATTGGCTAGATATTCTTTTCACTCGTTCTTTCTGTCCTTGCTGATGGCAGGAGATCGTGGAATAAGGGAAAGATATACTCACAGTTTTGCTAAGCCGATAAATCCAAACAAAACCCGTCACAAGATAAAAATTGGAAATTCTGAAGAACTCAACCTATACATATAAGAATACTAATGAGGGAAAAATGACTTAAAAAGCCTAAGGTATCTAGGGTTCGAAGACATTAGGGTTTGCTAAGTCGATTTGGGGAATTTAGGTTTCTTTTGCGATAAAATAAATTAATATTAAATTCGTTTATCAAAAATAATATGACAAAGTTATAAATATGATTAGGTGATATACTTATTACCAATTGAATATCTATTTAATAATGTTGTTCCAAATAACTTGGACAAAAGAATTGAATTAGTCGCTTTAAAAAAAATATAATTGTAAACAATTACAATAATTAGAAATAGTTAAACAAATAAATATAAGTTACACAAATGAGTCAAATATTAATGATTATGACTTTGCAACATAAAAATGTTTCTGTTTTATAAAACATTAAATTTATAAAAAAAATAAGTATTATGAATTAATAAATGATTTACTATATTTAAATAAGCATAAATATAACTAAAATACAAGATATGGTTCAAAAATAATTATTTTCTGATGTAAAATAATGAAAATATATTTCCATAATTTTTCTCAATTTATTTTCATTTAAAACATATTTAATGAATTTAAATCATATTTAAATGATTAAAAATAGGAAAAACAATAAAAATGATTGTTTTATGTTGTATTGTGTCTTTTCTTTATTTTCGTTATTGTGTTATTTCAGAATTGAGATAATGGTGTGGGTAGTTGTGGTTGTGTGTAGATTTAAGGGATGTTTTGGTTTGATAATTCCACCCATGGATTAGGTGTGGATGGTGCGTGTTGGAGGAGGTGGTGTCAGATGGGTAGCGTTTTATATGGAAGGGAGGTGTGCTTTGGATGGACCGTTTCTGGGCTGTTGTGGCTGATCATGGGCCGGTGGGGTAGTGGGGCTGGGTTGGGTTTGTGAATGGGCCGGGTGGGGGTGAAGATGGATGGGTTGTGGAAGACGGGCCAGTTGTGAGGTTTTGATTCGGTGGATATGGCCGGTTGGATTCGTTGGAGTAGATGGGTGGGCTATGTGGGTTTGGTGTGCAAATATGCTGGGGAGGTGGGTAATTAACTTGAGACCAAAGATGTGGGTGGATGTTATTTAAAAATCATAGGACAGAGATGGGGAGATGGATTGTTTAAAAGGAAAAGGCGGTTTCGTTGAAGGCGTGGTGACGGAAAATTATGAGTTGCTTAGTTTCAAGATTTAAGCATTTGCACCCCCACTAAGAAGAAGAGGGATATCCTAAGAAGACACAAGGTTTTAAGTGCTATTCAAGTTTTGTGGATTGAGGTGGATGGGGTAACGGAATAGCACAAGCACCTAAAGACACGTAGGTGGTTATAGTTGGTGTGGTAAAGGAGTTCGGTCCGTTAGCATCAAAAAATTGTTGAAAAGAAGTATCAATATAACTCTCTTCCATTATCACATTGAAAGGTTTTGATTGTACGTTCAAATTGGGTTTTGATTTGTTTAGCAAAGCGGGTGAAAATAGAAAACACTTGGGATTTCTTTGCAAGCGGATATGTCCATAGAAAGTCGGTGAAATCATTTATGACCTCCCGAGCTTACAATGGGGGATTTCCCACAAGTCGCTATCAACAATATCAAAAGGTTGAAAAGTGCAAGTAGTGGAAGGATAAAAATGGCAAATCACACACTTTTTCCAAACACGCAAGACTGGCATACATTATTTTTAAATTTTATTGATGTCAATTGGACAAGAAGATTTTTAAGAATGTAAAGACTGTTGCCCGGGGTGACCCAGATGTTGCCCGGGGTGACCCAGAATGTAAAGACTGTTGCCCGGGGTGACCCAGATGTTGATGCCAGAGTTGTGATGAAATAGCTACAAAGGCGGATGGTTGTGAGTAGCCCGACCCGCAGCCCGACACGAGCACAAGTGGGTACAAGTCATCGCTGATGGTTGCACCGTAGGATAAGGGTCCACGTCTTGTAATCTTTCATAAGAAAACAAAAGGGTCAAGTTCAATGAAAACAGAATTGTCAGTTGTAAAACGCCTAACGGAAACTAAATTTAAAACGAGATTGTGTCGTAGATCCATTGTAGAACAATGGCGTCTAGGCGATTCCATTCTTCATCGAGTTTTGGAGTTTCAGTTTGTTTTTCGGTGGAAGAAGTGGCTGTGGAGGAGGTGGGACGCGGGAGAGGTGATCGGTAACCTGGAATGCCCGACAATGAATTCGAAATGGTTCCGACCGAGATGAGTATTGGCTGGATTCGATTTCAAACGTAACCGGTATGAAGCTTTTATGTTGATACTATGGAGATTGGGTGAATGGTTGTTTTGGTCGACATGATAGAGTGGTGGGGAGAAAAAATGTGCGTCTGCAGAAAAGATGAAGCCAATGAAAAAAAGGAGATAGGTAGGAAAAAGGGAGACATGTAGGGTTTTTAGGAAAGGAGATGGTACTGGGGCTCTTGACACCATAATGGATTCAAAGTCGTGTGCCTTTTGTCATTCATTCTTTGACTATAAATAATTACAAGAGATGTACACGATTACTGTAATCCAGCTAATCATTATAAGAGCATTCTCATCCCAACCATCAACCCCCCCCCCCCCATTTTTAAAATTTAAAAAAATACACTAAAAACTCATTCCATCTTATCCACCATTTTCTACCCCATCTCTATATTTTAAAAAATCCATCATCTAGCTTTTCATATATAAAAGCTAACTATTCACTCACATCAAAATTATTGTGAGTGTATAAAAACGAGGAATATAATAAAATATGTGTTTGTGAGTAAGATGAAGATAAAAATGGTGGATGGGATGTGAATGCTCTAAGGATTTGTCCATAATGTTACATTTTTTTTTTAAGATTACTTTTTATTAAAACAGCAAAACTCATTCTGCAAGACGGAAAATGAGCCGCCACCCACAATTACATCAACTCAAAGTTACACCATTGATTCCAATCTATACAACCAAATCTATACCGACATCTAATCCAAAAGGAAACTAACAGTTTTAATCTCCGTTACCACATCCGAGACCGATGCTTTCTTTTCCGAGAATATTCTATCATTTCTTGCACGCCAAATACTCCATATCGCGGTATACATTATGCCTTGAAACGCCTCCTTCTTGATGCCTTCAAACCAACCTACTGGTGTAGCTTGACTATGTCTCTTACCGAAAACACAAAGATGTTTGGAACCTTACACCAAGACGAGATGATCGCCCAAATCCCGGACGCAAACCAGCAGCCGGAAAACAAATGTTCCACCGTCTTGCTAGGATGATCACAAAAGACACAATTCTTCGTAGTCACATTAATATTGCTTCTTTCTAAAGCTTCTTTTGTCGCCACTCTACCCATTTCAGCTCGACAAACAAAGATATTAACCTTTGAAGGAATCCAACTACACCATTCCAAAACAAAATCCGACTTCACTTCCTTCTTATTAAACCAATTCCGAGCAGCCTTCACCGAAAAAACCCCAGAAGCATCTAAATTACAGCTCCAGGAGAGTTTTTTTGCAGCCAGCGATCCCGATTATTAATCGGCAAGGACCAGGCCGTATTTTTATTGATGTGTAGCGCCTCAATTATCTTCCTCCATAGAGCACACATGTTCCACTTTATACCGCCAAGTCCATTTGTCCATATGTTACAATATTTCTATATTATCTCTATCACATCATACTTTAATTTTATGCATTGCTCGTGTAGGAACTCGAACTGTAGGCCACCGAGATTTTAGGACTCTAATGTGGGTTTAAGCTTCAATCTCACACAAAAATACAAGAGTTTAACTGCAATTTGCATCCCTGTGGTTTTGAGGTGGAGGCACTTTGCATCCATTTTTTAAAACCCTCGCAACCTGAGCCACTATCCTTCTATTTTCTTGCACTTTGAGCCCAACTTTTAATTTTCCATCCAACTTAACGTTAGATGCAAGGGCAAGATATGTAATTTCCATTCCATTAACCTAATCCTTTACCATTAAAGTTCTGATTAAAAAACCCTAACCAGGTTCGATTGAACAACAGCAATGTCCAAAAGTTGGAAATAAGTTTAAATTAAACTCATCATGGTTTTCTTTCCCACTTGCTTATTTATACAGTAAAAAACAATCAATCAATCATACTATGCATGCCTTACTTCAACAATCTCTAAAAGGATCTCTTTCTTGAAGTGCAAAGTCAAAAGTTGACTAACCAAGAGCAATGTGACAACATATGCTAATAACAGTTTGGAAATAACCTAATAAAAACCACTAGTGACATTAATAATATGCATATATGGTATCTTTACAACATGGAACTAAATAGGAGTTTGCAATTTGCAAGTGAAGGGGGTTACAAATGAGAGGTTTCTCACAGTTTTGTCATTTCCATCATTAATAATTTACAAATTAAAGAAAAAGAAAAAGAAAAAAAAAAGATTAATACCCTTCACATCAAA